>JAEQML010042336.1:0-75087 GCA_016904865.1 Pissodes strobi | reverse complement strand
TAGGCCATCAAATATTAATTATCAATGAGATTAGTAGAAATATTTATGCAAATTATGTTAATAACAATATGAAAATGTATACACATGTTAGGCCATCAAATATTAATTATCAATGAGATTAGTAGAAGTATTTATGCAGATTGTGTTAATAACAATATGAAAATGTATACACATGTTAGGCCATCAAATATTAATTATCAATGAGATTAGTAGAAGTATTTATGCAAATTATGTTAATGCCAATATTATAAGTTTCATTTTACCGACTTGTAATGGTAATGACATATTGCAACACAGAATCAAAACAATTCACCAAAATAAACCGTACACTCCGCTGGCTTCTGACTATTATCCGTTCTCGAGCAATACCTTTCGGATATCCTCCAAAAAATCCTCGCAAAATCTCGACTTCAATTTATGACTTGATTTATCTTTTACATGTATAAAGGGTGTCTCAAAATATACACATATATAGGGTGTCTCAAAAATGATTGTATCAAGTCTAATGAAATAGTATTTTAAAGAGGTGGGTTCTCTCAATCTAAATATTTTCTATAAATTCCAATAAAACTGGGAAAGATTCTTTTCCATCTACTACCATGAACATAAAATCTACCTTGGTTTTGGGAGCTTTTATGGATACCAAAAGAGAATCCTGGAGGTCCTGAGGATCATCAACTTCGAGCTTACAAAGCTCCTCACTTCTCTGGTGGCACCACATATTCCAAAAATCATGGAAACAATTATCATCAAAAACATTTCGTCAGGAACATTCATTAGAAATGTTTCTTTGCTCAAAATTTTAGACTTTTTTGCTTTATATCCGTCGCTCTTGCGCTTTAAAAAAGCTATAAGTGCGTGCTTACTAATGCCGATGTTACTTAATTAATCATGGTCTTCAACATGCTATAGTTGGAAAGGAAAGACGGCTTATTCCGTTTTACTTTTTCATTAAAATTGAATAGTATGATATTTTCCTTTCTGGCTTCACTTTCAGCGATATTCTTCCCAACATACTATAAAAATAGTCTTTATAAGTCTTTTCATACAGTTTTCTGGATTGGATGGGCACCTATCACTCAAAGGAACCTTAACATGGTGTATGAATCTTTGGAGCAACAGGATTGGAGTTTTGTTACCGACCAGGAAGAAAATGTTGACAACCTATATAACAAACTGTTAACACTGCTTAGAACTGTTAAAAAAATTCATTTCCAATCAAATAAATAGGTAGTAAAAATAATAATAAAAATATAGTCTGATTTAATCAAGACATAAGAAACATGAAAGTTTAAAATTGTCACACGAGCTAAATAAGATAAGGCCCTCAGCCGAACTCAACCAAACAATTAAAACTTTTAGGAAAAAGTATAAAAGTAAAATTCAAGAAGCAAAAAAATCTGCTTACTCAAATTATATTCTAAATTCAGGAAATGTTGTAAGAACTTCCTGGGAGGTGGTAAACTCTTTTAGAGGTGTAAGCGAAAGAATGAATAATGAAGCGAGTCTCTCAGCTGAGGATTTTAATGAATTTTTTAGTAGTATTGCAGGAGAGGTCCTGGCAGCGATTCCAGAAGGGGGAGGGAATCCAGGGGAATACTTAAATGGCCTTGTGATGAACCAGAAATTTAGTTTTGGGGAGGTTAGTTTTGTGCAGGTCAGGGATGCAATGAAGGTCAAGCACAGCAAGGATTCTATGAAATGAGTATTCCAATGCTAAGATCTGTGAGAGATGTGTCAATCATTCCCTTAACTAAATTAATAAACATAAGCATAAGAAATAAAGTTTTTCCTGCTTGCTTTAAAAATTCAAATGTAGTTCCAATCCACAAAAAAGGACATAAAAATGACCCCAATAATTACCGCCCTATATCATTAATTCCTGTTTTGTTTAAAATCTATGAATATGTATTGAAAGAACAGCTGTACAACCATTTTGAAAGGAATGAACTCTTCACTGAAAGCCACTTTGGCGTCAAGGCCAAAAACTCCACTACTCTTGCTGTGCTGGACTTGCTAGGATTCATAGCGGATGCTTATGAGGAGGGACAGTATTCCTGTGCTGCCTTCTGCGATCTCTCAAAGGCCTTTGATGGTGTTTCTCATGGTGTCATGGTTATGTTTTCATTTCCACGCCGCGGGCTAATCATCCACAACAATATAGAACATATCCATAATAGATAAATGCTATAAAAAATATAATTAATGCTTTAATAATAATTACAAAAATATTTTGTAGATGTATTGGTAGTGGAAAATAACCATGGTTTAGACAACCTGCCTTCGCTCAGACAATGATAGTGTCTATCTAAACCATGGTTAATATATTATTAGTGGCAACCAAAAACTAAACTAATTCAAATCAGTTTTATCTGCATTGCCATTCTTCGGATAATGTATATATTTATTAAATATATCAAATCCGATATCGGTGGATTCTTATAGATTTCAATTTTCGAATCCGTTATAGAATAATTAAACAGATGTCTAGCGATAGTGCCTTGGTTTTTATGATTCGACTATGTTCTTTGATGTGTACTTTGTCAATAATAATTATTTATTTATTTTTATTTGTAATCTGAAAATGACTACTCCAATGCAGGAAGGAAACCAATACATTTTGAACAATATGTGTAAATTGTGATAAGAAGGAAGACTCATTCATTTTACTTTAACAAGGTGGTCCCAACCATAGACAAAGTTATGCTGTCAGAAGAATGCTGAAGAAGAAGTCGAGAACTCACCCGAAATAAATAGAACCACCCTAAGGAATCTATTACACAATATGTAGGTATTTCACATGGGACATGGGAGAAGAAAAAGTGAAAATCCAGGCTCTCAAAGACACTGCCGGCAAGCTCTTGAAAGAAATCAGAAGTTATAAACTGGTTTACCAAAAAACGACGTAGCTCTTTTTCCAGAGCATAATTCAAAAATATCGGTTCTTTTCAGAACCACAAATTATTTGATAAAAGAGAATTCGATCAACTTTTTAATACCTAATAATAATAGAAACCCACTTTCCTTTCATTCTCAAAACTCCGCTACTGTTACTATACTTGACCGAAAGTGTTCTCTTTATCGATGTTTATAATTTTACGACCCTATTTTGCTCCGGAAAGTATAGGGTGGATATGCAGAAACTACCTGAATTGTTATGCAAAGTTATATTTTACTTATGAAGTTATTGTGCCCACTCTATATATAAATAAATTATTTTTGCACCTGCTCTGTGCGACATAATTGAGGTTGTGTGCTGTCAAACATTTCTGAATATACTATATCACTCATATATTTAATTTTATGTTTTTTGACTACGTTAAAAGCAGTTCTTTTTGTGTGCATCCATGACATTCGCATTTAACTTCCTATATTGATGTACTCAACATCTTGCCCTGGAATATTTTTTCAGTCTATGGGTCTAGAGAGAGTATCTTGGACATCCATAAGCGCGAACCGAGAAGACTATACCATCTAATCATGCAAATTGCTAGATCCATGTTAACATCTGATCTTATGAAAAATGTTTCCATATTAATGAAGATTTTTCTGGTTTGTTCTATTTTTAATCCTATTTCTATTTTTTTGGTCGCATTTGTCATTAATTAACGTGCCCATCAGACATTGGAAAGGGTTTTCCTGTTCGATAATATTACCGTTAGCAGGTCCTCAAGATGTTGCAAATCAGGAATATTTTTCGCTCTTTCACCAGTATAATCACCATGTCGATTATTATAGATTTTTCTCCCATTTGTCTTAATTGTATTATTATTTATAAGATATATTGTCGATTGCTTAGTTGCTTTAATTTAATATGCATTTCGCCATTGAATCATTAAAATATGTAGCTATTAGTTATCCACTATTCCGCTCTCATCGGTATATTTTTAATATGCCCATGCATCTTCTAAATGACCACTCTCGTGTAATCGTCCTTATCCCCCCGGGTATTACATAATCTAAAATATCTCGGCAAAGATAGGAGCCGTATAGAAGATTAATACGGAGCGAGCCAACATGGGAACACTTTTATGGTCTCCCGAGGGACTCTTTTCCGATTACTGTTCAATTCGTAAGCTTTTATTCTTTGATTAAAACTGGGAATTTAATCTGGTTATCGTTCGGCAATTAATCTCCTAGAGTCACAAGATAAATCTAATTTATAAGATTTTTGAGATCGATTCTTTGAATATATTCTAAAATATGTAAATTATTTTATAAAAACGGCGCGGGCGGTCTGGATATTATTTTAAAATGACGAAACTATTTGTCAATAATATAAAACGAAATATTAGTTACCTTGCCTTGTCTAATCTTCATTTATGACTATATATCGATATGATATAATATAAATATTGAATCATTATCGTGTGGCAAAATATTTGACGGAATATCATATTCAGATAACCAGTAACTATAAAAAAGTTCTTCGGAAGACATATGGAAATGTTCTAAGACTTCCGTAGTGATGAGGGTGTTGCTTTTGACCGCGTTTCCCAACTGGTCATCTTCTTTAATGATTTTGATGCATTTGAATGAAATATTTGTTATCCTTATCGGTATCTCACCGGTTGTGTTGACTAGTGCTTTGCCTACAAGGTGTTGTCCGATGCAGCCTCGAAAATCCTCCAATTTCCCAAAAATTATTTGCTCAGTATTTTCGCTTATTCTGACAATACATGCCGCAGTACTTTAGTTGATGTGTCATCATCATCTGTTTTGGAAGGGTGGACTCCTCGTTTCCAAACTTCAGAAGGTTAAATTTGTTGTCAAAAGAGAATCCATGTTGACTGATGAGGTACACCGCAAAATAAATTCGTCTTCTTTGACGGCTACTAACACTGTGTGGTGTAATTTAATTCTTTCAAGTTGAAGTTCATATCCATTTCTCCAAGTACTTAGCTGCCTCACCGGTAATCGTACGTAAAACTACATTCTTCGATATGGGTAGGACTTCTACTTTGTTTACTCTGTTGGACCTTACGAAAAATATCGCCGCACCAGTGTCAACAGTAAGTTTGATGATTTTTCCATTGATCTTTCCTTTAATAGTTAGAGTGGCGGCGCTTTTCCTCGACTTTTCATGGAGAGGATGCTGGAGGCTTCATCTTCTTTAGCCATGTTGACTAATTGAAGTTTTCCTGGTGTGACTTTGAGCTTCTAGCATCTCTGGATGGAAGTATTTGACCGTAGTTGTACTCGACACGACAGTCTCTTTTGAAATGCCCAGTCCTGCCACATCTATAGCCACTGATTTGGCTGTATTCTAGTGGCCTGAAGAGCTTCAGTTAATTTCTTCAACATTTTGCTCATATCAATTAATTCACAGCTGTTCGCCGGCTTTTATTCCTGGATGGGACGGCCCTGATGTTTGGCTTAGAGATGTTACAGGTCGCTTCGATTTCTACGGCTCTACTCAATGCGACACTGATGTTATCAAATTTGGCCCTAGACGTAGCTTCTGAGTTTCTGGATCTTTGATACGACCCATGAAATACTGGGCAGCAAGTTCCTCTTAAAATTATTCTGTTGCGCCCGGGTAGGCCAATTCAATGAGATGTCTAACGTCTGCCTCAAACTCTTGCAGGTTTTACCATGTTTCTGATGTCGGGGCTTTACTTGTACCTGATACAGTTGTGATGAGATTGATCAGTTGGGCGTCACTTTGTAATGAATGCTAGCTAAATATTAATTAATTAATTATGTATGGCGTTGGCGTCAATTTGTAATGATAATTAGTTGATTAAATGTATGAGACTTGTTTTTATTTTCCTTAGGGGGTGGGTTGTCTCTTCTATTAGCTAAAATTTGTTTGGGCGCCAGAGTTCCTAGAGACAATGCGAACTGAATATGAATACTTAAATATCAATAACTATAAAGATAATAATATCAGAAATTTGCCCTTATAATTCGTGTCTCACAAACCTCAATCTTGCGATAAATTAAACAAAGGATTTCAAGCAACAATATATTAATTTTACAATTAAATTACCAATATGAGTGATGGTATCAGGTGAAATGGAGATTATCAATATAATTAAATTACAAATATAATTGATGAAATTATTTGAAATAAAGTTTATGAATAAATTGACTAGCAATGAGAATTAAAATTAATGTAAAAATTTAGAAAAAAATTAATGAATGAGGCGATATCACTGGTCTTTACAATAAATTTATCTTCTGATTGGCTAATACTTAGCTTGTCCAACTATTCTGTGACCATGCGATCGTATTGGGACCTCTACTGGAACCGCTTCTGCCTGTTCCCAAGTTAATATTTCTTGGTCTTATCGAGGACTCACTTGGTTCTTATCGTATCGAATCCCTCAGAGCACACAGTAAGTGGACGAACACCTGCTACTTGCCAAGCACGATGTTTTCTTCCCGCCAATGTTGAATACATGCAAGAGAAAATAACCTAGTCTTAGACCAATGTATATCGCTAATTAAATATTAGTCAGGGAAGTATCATGTGAACATCAGTAACACTGTTACACATGTGAGGAAGCAATCAACAAATTGAAAATTTACTGGTTACAACAGATATAATCAGAAATTTAAATTACAATTTTAAGTTGGGCAAAAACTATAAATAATTACTGTTACTCAAGATAACCTTTTCTTTAATTTAAAATATGAAATTCAAAAGAAATAATTAGTAGAAATTTTTCGCATCCAACACAAGGCTTGAACGTGACCTGAGCAACCGCTGTCGGTGTTTGTTATTGTTTTTTGTGTACGTGTTGTGATCCCGATGGGTTCAAGAAGGCATTTCATTTATTCCCAACTCTAGGTTGCTGGCCCTGATGATGGCACAAACTAGTACCGAAACGTTGGCCATTTAGTAACAATAATTTAATAAAACGGTCCAAAAAGCTAAAAAAATCTCCTTTTCTAAAAGAAATAATGACTGAAATTTAAAATTCAAAAGAAAATTATGGAATTACGTTCCAATTAGTGACTCTCGGTAAATCTAAATAACAAATAACTTGAATTTAACGATAAATAGAAAAATAGAGGTACAACCTGTAATAACGAGTCTTATAACTCAAAATACGCAATTTCTATTACTTTTTATTTTGGCCCTTGGCACATAAACGTTAATTGAGCGTAATTACGCCTCAATTAATTGAAGATAACGATAAGATAATCACTATCTCGCATCGAGATAAAAATTTAGATAAAAGATAAAAAAAGCAGATAAATTTACACATGTGAGATTAACGTCTCATAAAAAATGCAAATTAATGTCGGTACATCAGTGTTGAGACGAGACAGGGCAAGCGCTAATAATTATATGCTTGATATAACAAATAAACTGAAAATTTAATTAAATGAGCCTGAAAACAAATATTAAAACCAGCAATACTATGAGGAAAAATTCGGAGAAATTCTACTGAAAATTCAATTTAGTACATTTGCAGGAATATATATAGAACGTACACCGAGAATTCCCCAAATAATACTGTTCAATTTTAAGGGAAATACGTAAAATAATGTGCGTGACCGCTAAACGATGTAATAATTACGTTTTCTGTAAATTTGGACTAAACCTCTTTCAAATTACATGAATTTGACTAATGAGAGACGAAACTATTCACCAATAAATCGGTATCCTAACCCAACCGTCACGACAAAAATTAAGATTATTGAAGACGTAAGTTAATTGAAAGTGTAATATAAAAATGCTAAATCCTTGCTTTAATCAAATACGATTAAGCGAATCAGAAACAATTATTAATTATGTATTTAAAAATGAAAGAATTAGTGAAATGTATTGCAAGATGAATTAAATATTTCAAGATTAAAAATTAGCACTTACCCGTCAAGCGTCGCCACAAAGATAAACGAACTTGCTTTCAAAATTTTAAGACGTTCAACAAATTATGCTTTTCGATGTTTTCATTGGATAATTTATATCATATGACTACCAATATAGCTCACGCGGCGTCAAACCAACGAAATACCCAATATATAGTAAATATAGTAATCTATAGTAAATTAAATTAAAAAATTGTAGGTATTAAATAGCGTACTGCGCTCCCAATTACCAACCACACGAGATAAGTCCATTCACGAATAGATGTCACTACTAAATATAGTAAGCTACAGTGAAACAAATTCACAAATTGTAGGTATAAAACAGCGTACTTGCGCTTCTTAAATAATTACTTGCACGAAATATACCCATTCGTGAATAGATGTCACTGGCGACTCAAATCCCAAACATCGAAAATCATTCGTAATTGAACTGAATTTAGTGGAGCGGAATAAGCTAATATTCCGTTACACAGTTATCGTCTGTGTTAGTCTCCAAATCGTCTCTCCAGGGCAGTCATATTTCCTCTGTTGGCTTATGGGAATGGTCTGTTAGTTACAGATCAGATCCACGAAGCCCTATCACTAGTGTTGTAGCCATTTATTCGTTATTCCAACCGTTGGCAAGAACAGCGGCTTCAAATTGTCTTTTGTATCTTGTCCAGGATATTTGACCGTCATACGTTGGAGGTTTGATATTCTGTCCTACCCTCTCGCTGAGTCCTTGATTTTTTAGTTTGATAACTTCTGCTTGTAGATGCCTCATTTCTTTCCGTAATATTGTCTACCTCTTTTTCAAAATTCTAGTCCAATATTTTCTGTAATTTTCCTTGCTCGTCTACAATTACATCCAGCATCCATTTCTGATCCCGATCATGTTCTATTTACCTTTTATCTTCTTGATCTTGTAAAAATTTCTGCAGTCGGTTCTGTTTTATTTGCCTCTCGGCTTTTAAATTTTCCATGAAATCGACATTTTATTTGCTCTATTTCTGCCGTTTGTTGCCTTGTATTGACCATAGAATGTTCTGGAAAACTGTCGAAAATTCAGGACTAATTTTTTTTAATGGTAAATCCGGTGCTACAATCAATTTGTGGCAGTCACTGCTTATGTAAAAAATTGAATGTTATAAAACCTTCATAGAATTAACCAATCAAAACGGTTTTGTTGACGTACTTGTGTCCTCTTCTATCCTCGATGAACACTTCATAAGTCCCGTCTCTTCACAATCTCACTTCCGACATCAAATGTTACGTTTTTCCCTTAGGTTCTGTCAAAAGTACTTCTGTTACTATTTTCAAATAATACCTTCTCTATTCCTTAGCACTGTATACACACTGTAAACACACAATACTACTCTTATAAATTTACAACTAATAGATCTTTACCAGCCAACATTTAATAATCAACTAAGTGCAACACGCGTTTAGCGCGATATTTATTTTCGGTCGAACATATATCGGGAATAGTCCGGAAGCGACACGCAAATTCTATATTATTCTCGGCCTTTGCCTGACTATGCATCGGCAAAATAACAGAGCTGTCAGAAATGTTCTTGGTAGGATGGTAGGCGATGATTCATGCAGAAATAACGTAGACGGAGCAAATTAGTGGTATAGAGTAGCCCAAGCATACAGATGGTCTCGAGCCGTGACAATATTACGTCGAATCATAGCGTGTCTCAAAACTTGAAATTGCTAAGTTTAATTTCGACGAGCTTACCCTGTATAAATAATACATCGATTTTTTTATATAAAAAATATAAACCTTAATTTTTTTTCTTACAAATCGATGTGTTACATTTTCCCTCAATAGTTCATTTGTGCTATATTTTCAAAATGGACAAACATTTAGAGAGTTTTTCTCCTCTAAATTCTCTGTCGAACTGTTGTCTCGGTTTTTTCGATTATCGCGACTTTTTTCGGCGCAAGAATGACCGAAAGTGACTTCTTTGTCAAAATATACAAGCCCAGAAAAAACTACGTTTTCTGATTATTGCCAATTTCAGTAGGGTTCGGAAGACCGTCAAATCGAACGTGTTTAGAAAATTTCATCAAAAATTAATTAATTTTTTCACTTCAAAAATAAACGAAATAAACGTGATTTTAATCTCGCAGAGGCAAGTTTGGCCGTAAGCCGCCCTTAAGCTGGGTTTAGAGCACTTTTAGCGAAGATGCAAAGGCATGTTCATGAAAAGCGCTGTCTGAACTCTAAGCTGAGCTTAAAGCGCTTTCGGGCAAACGGGGGTAAGTGATATATTTAGCTCTGATAGCTACGAGTGCGCAGATGTGTGGTGGTGCCAGCAAAGCGTTACTCACCTCAACTTAAAGTTGCAGATTCCCTAACCCCAACCACTAGGCTTAATGCATCTGCACTTACTTACAGAGCTGTCATAGACTGAAACAATCATTGTCTTTTCTGGCTACCATTCTTAATAAACTGCATATATATATACAATTATTACTAGTAAAAATCCAATATGTTTCCGGTATAAAACCATCGACGCGTGCACTCTGGAGACTATTTTTAGCATGCCCCTGTATATTTAGCCTGAATGTCTTTGGCAGGGACCAAGAATGCGTGACATTTGATATTTTATTATGTTTGTGACCCGAGAGAGGTATTTAATCCTATTAAAATTTTATCAAGTCTACGGTGCTGAAAACATGATTTCCAGACGAAATTCTAGATGACATCAAGTGGATTTCCTCGTTTAATAAGCGCATGTGTTATCTGCATTCATAATGAATTTTTGCATGGCTCAGGGGTTTGCTGAGAGTTCTGTTGCAGCTTATTCGAGTTTTTTTAAATTAAATTGCAAATGTGTTAATAATAATTATTGCGATCATAGCAATTATTGTCAATACAATGGAAGGAGTAATACCTTATTCGTTCTTAAAATTAAATGGTTAATAAGAAAGGAAATAGGTATATCTTGCTTGGTCAGAATTATTGCAAATGTTGACTAGTATTTTCACCGTTTTTTACGTTATACACCACTTGAAATTCTGGAGACGGTATCCAACAACTTCCTTAAGGGACACAAGCGCTAATTTGGACATGTTACATTTTGGCTATTCAAGCTAGATGGATACAGAGCTTTAAATTCGATTAAATTTGAAGGGAAACCAAACTTTAGTAGCATCCATTTTTTATGAGCTGAAATATAAATAGCAACACCCAAAAATGTCAACCAAATTCAAACGGCCTGCAACTTTACTATCTTTTATTTCACGTTAAATCTGTTTTTGCACGCTCAGGTATTTTGACACCTTTACTGGTTTGATGACATCTGTAAGAGTTTAAAAATTACTGATCGGTAAATGATTACTTACCGCCCTCGGGTTATAAGTAAATAAAAAATAAAGCCGTATTTAATAAGATCAATTTTTATTAAAAACAATTATTAAACGTATCTGAGCCGACAGACCATTTGTTCTACATGTTATAATTCTCTTCAGATACAATCACAGATTCCCTAATTGTGTTGACAATGCTGACATCTTCATCCGCTGACACTGACGATTTTTTACGAAAAATCTCTTGAAAAACGATTCTTATTCCCCATAGAGTTTTCTACATACCCTTCAGCTACCGAGAACTAACGCCATCCACCATGCCTTTTGAGGTCTAAAATATCTGCTTGTTAGTTTGCGAAAATAGTTGCGAAAATAGTGCGCATGATGACGGATCTGGCAAATGTAGGCATTTTACAATTTTACTGGGCCAACTCATTGCATTTTGCCCATAATCTGGTTTGTGAACTTGTCGTTGCGCATTGCCAGGAGCTAGTGAGATGACGTCGCAGTTTCTGATCGTAGTGCTTGGTACTTTTTGTAAAACTGAAATAGTTGATCGACTCGTTTTCTTGACTTGGAAATGTCATTGATACATGAGTTTTCGTGTCGGGAATAAACGCACCTTGATTAGGTACATATATATTTATCATCATTACATTCCTACCAGAAATTACATGATTCCGCGTCGCCGCTGCATTAAAATCGGCCAGACTAGTCTAATGGCACATGAAGCGTGGAAATATATTAAACTAAAATAAATTCCGTTGCATGAATATTTAAAAATTATTTGCAAAAATATCCTATGCAGGATGCATAGTTGGGTTTATTAACAGGCCACAAACGTGTTCCAGATCCACAGGCCGCTAAATTTGGAATGTCATACGTTTGAATACGCTTTATGAAGCTATCTGTGTCTGGTGGCAGTAAAATAATAAATTTGCTATTATGATATCATCATCATCATCATCATTTCTATTAGTTCTGTTTTCACATAACATGTGACATTTTACTAAGCAGGTAATATACAAAATTAAAATACATAAGAGTTACTATCTGAATAAAATACATACAATACTAATTTACTGATTAAAATACATATAACATAGAGTTCTAAATTTTTGAAATTTAAATTGATTAAAACTCGTTCATTTAAAAATTCCTCCATGGTGTAATAGGCCTTTGATACAAGCATTTCTTTAAGCAGATAGTTAAAGCCCTTAAAATCTTTACTTTTTATATTATTGGGAAATTTATTATGATCTTTATAATTGAGAAATGGACATTCCTTTGCAAATAGGAAAAGTTACGAGACATCTGACCTAGTGGTGATCTCTTTTGGTGGGAGACAATAAATCCTGATTTAATTTAAAAAAGAGCATACATTCATATATGTAGGTGCCAACAACAGTGAGGATACCACACCCCTGAACCACTGGACCACAGGATACGATCCGCTCCATACTGTACATTCTACGAATACAGGATTTTTATAAAATCATGATCCTGGACTGGAGCTGCCACCCCAGAACACAATACCGTATCTTATTCTCGAGTGAACATAGGCATGATATGCGACAAGTGCTGCCTCTATCCTAATATTTTTTGTGAGTACACCAAGTGCAAAAGAAGTCTGAGAAAATTTTCCAGACAGTGTTTTCTCCAGTCAAGTCTAGAGTCAATAGCCCCTAGGAAAAGAGCGGAATTCACTTACTGCAAGGGGGCATTGTCAAAGATAAAATTTTGTGTTTCGCCATTATTTTAACTATTTCAGTTTTATTGATATTTAGAATAAGGTTGTTTGAATCAAACCATGCTTTTAGTGTACTAAGGGCCTCATCGATCTCATCCTCCCCAGTTGATGTGTTTTCGAGACTAAAAACAAGAGTCGTGTCATCGGCATATTGTACAGTGTAACCCAACTATCCCCGGCATTTCGTTGGTGTATAGAATGTACAATAATGAGCCCCTCTTTGTACGAACTGCTTCCCAGGCATCAACATATCCCCACCCCCATCAATACCAATGACACACTGCTTACGATTTTCAAGATAAGTCTTTATTAGTTGCAAGGCAATTCCCCTGATGCCATAATACATACAATAATACCGAAAGCACCGAAAGAGAGAAAATTTAATTTTAGTTATATTTAAAGAGTCAAAAACCTTAACTAAGGCTTGGTAGATCGCTCTTGCTGTTGATCTTTTTTGCTTGAAACCGGATTGGTACATCGATTTGAGCATATTTCCCTCAGGGAATGAGGTAAGGCATTTATATATAATTTTTCCAAATATTTTGCTGATAGTATTAAAGAGGGCTATGGCTCTATAATTTGAAATTTGACTTTTGTCACCCTTTTTGAAAATGAGACTTATCTGTGATTTAATTTGTCAGAAAAATTTCCACCACTCAAAGATAAATTTATTATGTAGAACAATACAGGTGAGATTGGTAGCTACATGTTGAAGTAAACTTATAGGTATTTCGTCAACCCCACAGATTTTTTGTTTTTTAAATCGCGTATCACATTCTCTACTTCCATTTGGTTAGTTGGCCACAGATAAAGAGAGCGTGAACATTGCGAAGTGTGAGAGTTACTTCACATTTCTGCTATATCTGGGCATATGTTTATAAAATAGTCATTTACTTCATTTAAGATATTTTGATTTGGCATATTATTATTGTTGTGAGATATTTTTCAGTAAAGATTCAGGCTGTTTTGAACTGCTATTTGTGTACTTATGTACTTTTGACACGGGACCATATAGATTTTCCATGATTTGAAGAACTTTTTAGAAAATTTACATTAGACATTATTTTTGCTTCCTGGACAACTTTTTTTTTAATATTGTTATATCCGTTGTAGGTCTCTCGTTTTATCTCACCACTTTGCATTTGCCTATGGAGATAATTTTTGTGTTTAGATGAGATGTTTATGCCTTGAATGATCCAGTTTTTTGAGTGTCTGAACAACCCCTGAAAGTTTTGAGTGGGAAATATATTTCAAAAACACCTTTAAAATTAATACGCACAATTGGCATCTGTTAATTTAATTCATTATTGAAATTTTCAAACCTGTTTTGTTTTGAGAGAGGATTATTTTCTTTAAAATGAAGGACTGATTTTCTACTGTTGGCTGCACCTCAGCCTCTATAATTTATCCATGATGGTCGGACAGAGCCGTGATGATAACCTCACTGTTGCCGACACACCAAAAGTTTACAAATATAATCAATGAGGGTTGCTGAATTTTGTGTGAAACGTGTAGCTTGAAATACAGTTTGCCTGTAACTAAAACTTCTGAAAATGTCAAAAAAGTATTTACGTATTGAGTTTTTTCAAATAGATTAATATTAAAATCTCCACAAAGAACGACTTTATATTTTTGGTATTTACAGAAAATATACTCCAAAATTTCAATAACATTATCAAAAAATTGTACCAAACTACCGTCACAAGGTCTGTAAACACAGACCACCAAAAAATTCACAGATCCATTAAAGATAGAGGAGCATTCAATGATACCTTCAACGCTTCTGTTTCTAATGGTTTCTTCTTCAACTACATTGGGGATAGTGTCATTTCTTACTAGAATAGTTGAATCTCTGTTGATGAACATGTTTTGTATTCATCAACTCTTAGCTATTTAACTTCTTCTGTTGTGTACCAATGTTCCGTTAAGCATACCTCCCCGACAAGTATCGTGTTCTGCAACTTATTTTTCAGACACTGCATATTCTGATATAGCATCACTATCTTGTCCAGTCTGTCTTCACGGGTTCGTGCCCGATTGTTGGGCGTCGTCTGAGGTGCAGAAAATGGTTTATAGTAACATTTTTGCCCCATATTTCTGGTTTCATGATGGATTCCTTATCTTTCGTAAGAACTTCAATTTTGAAGGTCTCCATTTTTTACATTTACATGTACCTTGAGTGATAGATTTGGTGTAGCTTTCAACTTCACTTGGTGTAACTGATGGACCCAGGCCTGTGAGAAACAGCCATGATGATTTCTGAGCTACTTCTAGGTTAAATTTTTTTTTCACCAAAGACTGGAGTAGGTCTCGTGATTTTAGGATATTTCCGCTTGTTTTGGATGTTTTTCATTCTCATTTTGATTGGTTTTTTGGTTTAAATGCACATGGGAAGTTTTTTTGTTAGATTGACGTTTCATCGGCTATTGTTTGTCATTATCATTCCTGTCGGGTTCGTGATACTGCGACGTTCTGTCATGTGGCCAGGACATCCTAAAATATCGTGAGACCAACTTGGCCTGATATGACACTCAAAGAGTTAAAAAAAAACATTTAAACTTGCAATAGGTACACTCTCACTATTTAAACTTGTAATACTATCTCACTTGTTTTGGAGTCTTGTTGAGATATCTCCCAGCTAAATCCTCTTCTGCATGGAAAGTGACGCTCACACGCTTGGCTGCTACCAATAGAAAAATTTTCTCTCGCTGAATCGTATTTTGCCATCTTAACAGTTTTTCGTTACTTTTAGGAAAACGAAAAATCGCACCTTTGGATCGTATTGGTAATTAGTCTTACAACCGAGTACATAACATCTATATGGCAATCGGTACCATGAGCCGCAACTTTTTATTGAAGAATTCGCTTGAATGTTTATTAGTATACCATCAAAGCGAATTTGCCTGGAAGCTAAAGGTGTTTTTGATGTTTGTTTTGATTGTGCACTGTCTCTTGAGTCCACAAAGCAATCTATTGGTTCAGCCAGGTTGCGTGAGACCAATGCGCCATCGTAACATTCCTACCAGAAATTACCTGATTCTTCGTCGAAAGTGACGCTCACACACTCTGCTACTACGAATAGAAAAAAAAATTGAGCGAGTCTGCTAGTACTCGAGACACTGATGTGTAAACATATCCTATATCGACATTATCGACATGAAAATCTATGCCACCTTAGGTCGCGTGGCGTCTGAATATAGGCAACCACCTATATGGAATTTGTTGCCTGGCGTTAAAAAGAACACGTTTTACACTAACGGTTACAGACAGCCTGCAAAACACATTCCCGTCACTGATACCGCCTGACGTGCGTACATTTGTAACGTTTACATTAGAATGTCTAATATTACACTTCACGCGTAGCCCTCCGCTCGCTTCGCTCGCTAAAGGGGCGCAACGAACAATAACTAACCAAAACTAACCCAAAGCATGCCCAAAATCAAGAAAAAAACTTTTTACAAATATAACCTCAAGAAAATAAAAAATATGATTAAAACTAACCGTAAAAATCCACGCGGGTAAAAGCTAAAAGGGTCCTATGTTCTCTACTATACTTTTGAAAATATCTGTTCACAATTTCATGATGATTGGAACAGTTTATGCGTGAAAGCGTAAGAAACAAACAGACAAACACATTCGCATTTATAATATTAGTTATTCGCATTTATAATATTAGTTAGGATTCTATAATAATACTTACTGGCAGCTTCAATCGGAGTGGATTAATTCACTGCACAAATTCGACACGAAAATCTAATGCCACCAGGAATAACATCAACCTATGGACACAGCTTATTCACTACCAGCTAGTCATCTTCGGGTAGCATCCTCTGATTTGGGAAAGTCAATGACCAAATTTTGCAAATTTTAGAAGAGGGCCATGACTCAATATTGTTTTAAACCTCTGGGAATCTGAATAATACTTTTGACAGTTCGTTTAATTTAAAATATGCTTTTTTATCGTCTAAAATCCGTTTAAAAGCGATTTTAAATGGCAAAATTGTTTAAAAATCCGAAGTTTCCCGACTTTTTAAGGAAGATCGGACGAATTTGTCGTGGATCATGAAGTCCTTTTACAAAGAAAAATTCACATCTTTCAAATAATCATCACTATCGAAATCTTCGTCTGTACAAAGGGAACAAGCATAAAATGGGTCTGTGCTTTCCTCATTGCAGAAGCGTCAAATCCATTTTTTGCATTTACTACAACAAATCCAATCAGGGCCTATGTAATGTAATAAACTGCGCCTACGTTTTGACAACTCTTTTTGCTTGTTTTCTTATTGCTATTTTTGTAGCTGGAACTAAAGTTGCAAGTGGTGCGTCATTGTCACTATCATCGTCGTCGTAATTATCATCTTCGTTATACTGTTGGGTTCCTGAAGGGTCAGCGATTGGTTCATCTGCAGGTGGCTGTTCACTAGAGGGTTCTTGGAGCTTTGCTTTAAGAGCATCTACTTTAATTTGCTTACCGGGCTCTATTTTTTGCCACGTGCTCTAGAGACCTTTTCCTTATTTGAACCGCGTAGATCATGAAGCAGGTCAATCAAACTTTCATTCAGGATAGCAGCTTGAGCATTTTCGTCATCGCCTTGTATTTGAACATCTGGAATTATTTTCAGAATTTTGTGTGGATTACAAGGACAGAACCCTGTCACTTACTGAAACCCACAGTCGATTAAGGAGGGAAGAAAAATATTATTTTGGAATTGAGAAAGTTGATTTGGTTTCGCTGCGCCATTTGTTTAGAATGTGACGCGACTTTTTCTTAAACGGGGCAAATACTGCTATATGTAATGGTTGCAGTAGATAGGTGCTGTTGGGGGGAGCGCTGTCATATAGATGTTGTTCTCCTTACAAGCTTCAATGGCAGTATGTGAAAAATGAGAGGCTAGATTGTCCCCAACTGCGACTTTTTCGCCAAGATTTCCAATTCTTAATTTTGGGCAACAGAATTTGGAGAAACCACTTTTCAAGTTGGTCCATATCGAACCAGCCACTAGCCGTGTTACTGTAGACCGTTCCAGGAGGACTTACTCTTGTCCAACCTTCGTATAGGTAGGGGGTAATAAATCTCCTGCAGCGTTTCCACACACCATTATACCGATCGAGGTCTTGGAATGTTGCTGAACTCTCTCCACGCGTTTGGTTCCCCTTAGAACAATTACTTTTTTGGCTCCAGGGGTATCTTGGACATTAGCTTCATCATAGTTGAAAACCAAAGAAGGGTCAGTATCTTGTAAAGCATCTTTAACGTTATCAAAAAATTGAACTTTTTGATTTGGTCCTACCGCCGCACGTGTTCGTTTTATGTTTGCAGCCAATCGGACCCTCGGATTATTCCGGTTGATAAAAT
Organism: Pissodes strobi; assembly: GCA_016904865.1. Classification (NCBI taxonomy): domain Eukaryota; kingdom Metazoa; phylum Arthropoda; class Insecta; order Coleoptera; family Curculionidae; genus Pissodes; species Pissodes strobi. Next base: position 56,860 of record JAEQML010042336.1, on the reverse strand, counting down.
TTTCGAGATAACCATGTCCAGAGCATTGTGCTTGGCTTCCTTACGGCCTTTCCTTTGTAAGTATTTGTGGATAAATTCGCGGATATCGGCTTTGTTAAACGGGAACCCCCAATTGCTCACTGTCACTAAAGTATTTGTAAGCAATTGCTCCTCCGCAGGTGTGAATACTGTTGGGTGATCTGGAGAGCGCGTATGTTCGCCTTTTAACTTGTTTTGAAGAGTCCCGCGAGAAATTTGAAGCGACATTTTTAAAAACATCCTAATGGTCGCATGCGGTATACAGTTGGATTTATAGAAACATCCCCTAAGGGTTTTCCGGATCTGCAGGTCGTTAACTTTATGAAGCTATCGTGTCACCACGCGGCCATATATAATAAGTTTGGCACGTCGCGGTTTTTTGTCATGCGGCGTGAACATTTCAAAATATCGTGAGACCAACGCGGCTTCATATGGCCCTCAACGTGTTAAAACACTGCATTTTTTTATTAAACATCAAGAAGTCAATATCAACCTACGAGTTCGTTGACACACGTTCGCACGAAACTAGGAAGCGAAAGCGTTCACCATTAAAATTGGAAATCACATGTTGGTGACATTGCCCGATAGAGTTTTGGTTTCGCGTGCCTACAGCCTGTTACACAAAATTATTATTTTTATTCTTTTATTTTACATCCAACTAGAGTAATAAAGAATAATTATATAGGATTTTCCAGCACATGTCATAATATTACTGAAATGTATCATAGAAAACAGCATGAAAGGAATAATAGTTTCATATCAGTCTTTCTCTTTTGAGACGGTAGTTTCCAATGATTCATAACAAAAACCATTGTGAAGCCATAGTCTCAATAAAATACTGCTATGAACTTATCACAGGAATATATTAATGACTCGGTTTACCCAGTTATCAATAGAAGCACACTTATTCACTGTAATCGGGATAATCTCACTACGGACGGCGCTGTCTCCTTGCCTTGAAGAAGTTGTCAGTAGATAGCTGAAGTACACTTCCAGAAGATGTTATTTCTAAAAATTTTCATAAACCCAAATTAATTTAGTAGATTTTTTTTTTATGTGAACCCAAACTTCCAGTCGAAGTAAGTACTTTTTTTCAATTTTAATTATGCGTGAATTACGCGTAGTAACTTCCACAAAGAAGGACACCGACAATCTAAATGTGGCGAAATCCCCAATCTGACTACCCGGATTTAAAAGGGTTCTCATTTTATTCTATTTTACAACATCTGGATAAATAGACTGGCCCGATGAAACTCTTAACTTTATTTATGGGAATGTTCAACCCTCGGGAAAAGGACAATGCAAAGGAAAATGCGGAAAATGGTTATGGGGGTTTCTCAAAAAGGAAAATCGTGCTCTTATAGAAGGTATTTCGCAGTAAGTATTAGCTGTAATATATTTTTGTATTCTAATTTCGTTTAGTCAGAAAGATGGTGATCGGAGTGTGTTACTAATTACACCTCGTTGTAATTATTATCCTGCTTATTTGGATTTATCATTATTGGTTTACACTTTTCAACTTTTTTTATGAGCGTCCCCTGTTCAATATTTTTAGACCAAATTTATTTTCGTTTCGAGTGAATCTATAAAAAGCAATAATGAATATCTAGTTTACGAAGAGCTTTATTTATAATTCCTTGTTATATAGTTTTGTTTTCTGCACCCAAAAAATAAACTGCTTATCCGTTATATCTTAAATGACATCTATTTTCAAAACGCATTTTAAGCAACCACCGAATGTATTTTACTTTTGGAAACCACAATACTATCATTGGACAATATATTTATCTCACATATATAATCTGGCGCTGACTGAAATATCTTTTGATAAATCAGAGAGAAAAAGAGTGAAAAAGTAATAAAATTGCGTGAAAAATATTCGAAAACTTGATAAAGTGTGTAAAGCGTAAGGAAAGTTTCCATCCATCCTACTTAAAGCAATATACTGTGAAAAATCATCAGCTTGCGTTCATCAAATAGCGGTCATAACTCTGAAAGCTGAAGGTCAAAATCCCCAAAAGGCCATGGAAATAGCATACCTGAAGAAGGAAAAGTGCAGAACTTTAGAAGAAAACAATAGGTACCTATTTGAGGAAAAATGTGGGCATTATGTGGAAATATTATGAAAAATCAAAGAAAAAAAGGTAAACAACAGAGCTTCCCTTCCCGCTTCCTGCGCGGAAAGCAAACATAACGTTTCCAGACGACAGACACGTGCAATATGAAGTAGGGTTTAGGATAAAATAGTTGCCACATAACACCCTTTTTACTGGGATAGCTCGTAATCTGATCAGTCATCCACATTTCGATCTACTGTCATATCTTGACAATATTAACAGAAACTTTCCAAATTTTAATTATCACGAAATATCATGCATCTAAATGAGAGCCACTATAACAGAAGTAAAAAACAACATCTACGGGCTTAATGTTGAGCTACTAAAATCAATAAGCTACATTATTAAATCGGTATGTGCGTGAGTATGTTTTCCAGGAACGGTCTAAGAAGAGTTCTTATAATAACGATATTTAAAAAAGGGGAGAAGGCACTGGTCACGAACTACAGGCCAATTTCATTACTCCCTGTTATATCATGGGTTTGCGAGGGGATCATGGCAATGCAGGTGAGCGAACTGTTTGATTGGCACGCGGAGGCTATACAGTGGCCGTCAATTTAGTTTTAGAATGAGTAGGAGCACGGTTCTTGGATGAAGTATTTTACTGCTCTGTTCTGTAGTCTCAGCAAGGATTTTGACTTGTGACCCACTTTATTTTGTTGCATAAATTAAAGACATCTATAATTTTTGAAAACATTATAATACTGACATGACCATACCTTGCTGACCATTATCAGACTGCTCGGATGGAAGGCTTGTCGTTTGCGGCATCGCTTTTCGACATTGGTGTACTACGGAAAATGGTAAAGGGGAAGCTTTTGGAAGATCATGAAGCGGTAGAGATGTGGTTCTGTCAAATCGTCTGTTGCTCAATACAGAAAAGCTTCAGAGCACGGTGTTTCCCTGAGAGACCTAAACGAGAATCTTATTGAATCCATCAAATTTCTTGGGATCCACTTGAACCCCAAGTTGATTTGGGAGTACCAGATTGAACCTCTAAGTAATACACTTAGAGCCGGTGTCTTTGTTTTACGAAACCTGGTGGGGTGTGTATCAGAGAAAATCCTAAAAATATTCGATTTTGCCATCTTTCATAGTAGAATAGGATATGGTTTGTTGGTCTGGGGTGGTTTGTCACGCTCGGGTAGAAATTGTGGGTTATGGGGATGATTGCAGGGCTGCATTCAGCCAGTGAGAAGCATTAATTTTTCCATCTGCCCATATACTGGAGCATGTTATTTATGTAAAAAGATGTGGATGGATAAGGGCCCATGGTAGCCTCCATGAGTATGGCACAAGGGGTCAACGTAGTCTGATTGTATCCTGTAGCAGATGGAAAGCTTCTTAATCAAAGAGGTATTTTATAGTACATGGGAGTTCCTTGACCTAAATGCTATGGGCTTTTAAATTTTACTAGATATTTTGTGTTGTCATTGATACTTTCTTGTATCTTGATTTAAAATAACGTAGTTTAAATGTGTTATGCATTTCCACTGTTCTGACTTATGTAAATTCTTGTACATTCATTATTTCACATTTGTTTCTCTAAATCTAGTCCAAATGACTGGCTACTAAAAATAAAATCCCGTCGGAAGCTTTTTATTTTTAATTACACGCATAATACCATTAGATCTACATAATATAGTTTTACAATCAGTCATAATATGTGTATCAGTATCGAGAAACAACAATTTAATGTCTAATTACATCAGGCGCAGAGGCGTATCTTGTATTACACTATAAACCATTTCCAAGTTCCAGTAAGTACCCACTTATTCATTTCTTTAACTGCGCAACAATTGCCATTCAAGAGGGCGCCGAATCCTGTTTTTTTTTAACGACTTTTGGGTAAAAATTGGGCGTGGCACCCCCAAAATTTTTACCCTCCGGCGCCGCCTGCGGCGAGCTTGCTCTCCAGCTTTCTAAACCCACGAGCAGCCATTAATCCCCCCTAAAGACCTAACTCTGGCTACGCCACTGTTTCTTAGTGGGGTTCTTCATCAAAAGATCTATCTTAAATACGCCTCTGGGCTAATATAATTAAATATCCTAATCACATAATATGATTGCTTAGTTAAAACCATTATGCCTGTTGCCCTGTCTTTAAAAATAAAATAATTATTTTCTTCCAGCAGAATATTATTTTTAGTAGTCGTTTAGTACATTCTGGATTTGGGGAGTAACGTCAACTATTTAAACAAAATCCATTTAAGCATAATTACGGCGTTTCAACTTAAAAAATGGGAAATAAATATGTTACAACGATAGTAATTTAGGCCTCTCCATTACGGTTTACAAAAGCAAAATAAATTCAGTCGCAATTGAGTGCTTATAACGTGTTTTAAAAATAACTGTCGTTTACGATATAACGAGTAGAGATTTATTTTTTGATGTAGAAAACTAGGCTATATACTAAGAGAATAATGGTTTATAAATAAAACTACTGATTTTTATAATTTCTCTTGAAACAAATATTATTATATGACTTTACTTAAATAGAGTTAGTTTATAATTCATGTGTAGTGAGTTATTTATCATTTCAGATATGATTTATTAAGAAATGATAATATTCATACACGTTAATATTGTATTTATTGATTTCAGCGTATTTTGTCGAATAATAATTATTCAATATAATTATGTTAATATTTAAGTTGAGAACATACATTTTTTAATAATGGGTATTTTTTTCACTTAGAATTATTTGAAATAAGTAATGCCTTCATTATCATTATCTTCTAAAACGGAGTTTTATCCACCAATACCGAAACAGAATTATTGCACTCGACGCGCCTTTCGCTAACCATGTTAGCATCATCAGGAGATGATTTTGAGTTTTAATCATCTCCAGATGATGCTAACATGGTTAGCGAAACAGGCGTCTGGTGCAATAATTCTGTTTCGGTATTTTGGATAAAACTCCGTTTTAGTGCATGTTGCCGAAGGTTCCAAACCCCAACATAGTTCGTTATCTTATTTTGAGGGTATAATGTGATATAACACTTATAGGGTTAAGTGTATTTTGTTATTGCTACCAATTACTAGTGATGCCGTCGAAACGAGACGAGACGAAAAGAGCCGATCTATCGTCTCGTCTGATTGTCACGAGTTAAAAACCTTCTCTCTTCTCGTCGAGAGATGCAAATTCTCGCTTGAGGGACCCTTTCTCTTGTCTCATCTCGTTTCTCTCGAGTTATTATTATTTCCTTGTGACTACATAAATAAAATCAAATATATATTAATACATAACAGAATTATAATGCAAATTAAATATTACATTTTGTATAGATTGTAACCAGCCTTCAGTGTAGGGTGCCAATTATGTAACACTATTTGATAATTGCTTAACAGGCGGCAGGCGGTCCACATGCCAGGCTTTACTCAGCGGTTTCCACAATAATTAAAGGTGGCAAAATTGTCAAGTTTTGAATAGACTTTGACAAGATGAAAATATTAATGTCATATCCTATAATTACTGGTTAGTGGTCTATTTAGGTAAGTGTAATAATGAGGTGTTTTTTAGTAAAATAATTAATTCGTTTGTAAAGTGTTATAAATATATCTACATTTTGGTGTTATGCGTTTAGGAAGAAGTCAATGATTTTTGTTAAAAGGTTTAGTTATTTTTTTAAATGTTCCTTATCAACATCAGTATTTAGCAAAGGTAACCATGTGCTTTTAAAATTTACAGAAGTTGAAGCAACACACACATCTTTATTTAATAAAATGTCTCTTTTAAATGATGGTAATTACTCAATACTAAATAAAGGTCCAACAGAACGTATTGAGAGATAGATATACAACATATTAAAAAAACACCAAAATCAGTTCAATGATATAGAAAGATTCAAACTGACACTACACAATAGTAAAACACCTCATTTTTATGGAGTACCAAAATTACATAAACCAAATACATATACCTCTACGTCCAGTAATAAGCTGTATAAATTCACCAACACACCCCATTGCTAAGTATCTACTTAACATTCTTAATCCATTTGCAAACAATACTAGCTCATATATAAGAAATTCACAACATTTTTTAGAAAAACTATCACAAATTAATTTAAATCCTAACGATACTCTGGTGAGTTTTGTTAGTCTTTTTACAAACGTACCTCTTGATAAAACCTTAAATATTGTAAGAAACAAATTAGTAAATGATACTAACCTTGGTGAACGTACAAAACTTAATTTTGACACCATACTCGAATTACTTACTTTTTGCGTAAAAATTACATATTTTCAATACAATACCAATTACTATCAACAAAACAATGGTATGGCTATGGGTTCGCCTTTATCACCTTTATTAAGTAATATTTTTATGGAAAATTTTGAATTAAATGTTGTCGAAAATATACCTTTAATTTGGTGGCGTTATATAGATGACATTTTTCAATTTATCTATATAATGAACATTTCTTTAACGATTTTTTAAATCATATTAACACCAAAGAACCTACAATCAAATTCACTATAGAAAAATAAATTAATGAACAACTTTCATTTCTTGACATTCTTATAAAAAAAGACTTGAATTTTCGAAACAGAAATATACAGAAAACCTACACATACAAACAGATATTTAAATTTTAAATCAAATCACCCAATAATGGTCAAAAAGAGGGTCGTAAAAAGTCTATATGATCGAATGAAAATAATTTGTAATAATCAAAATTTCAACACAGGAAAAGAATTTTTAACCAATGTTTTGATTAATAATAACTATCCTATTGATTTCATTGAAAAATGCTTTATTGAGTTTGAACAACCAAATATTAGACAAAATCAAAATAGACCTATTACGAACCTCTTTATTCCATATTATATTCCTGGTTTATCAGACAAAATAAAACGAATAGGTAATAAATTTAATATTCGTACCATTTTCAAAACAGAAAACACTCTTAGATTCAAACCAACAAAAACAAAACCACTCAATGAAAATGAAATTACTAATAATGTTATCTATAAAATACCATGTGAATGCAATAAATTTTATATAGGTGAAACCTGTAGAGCATTATCAAAACGTATACAAGAACACCAAAATTATATTAAAAATACACGATTTCACTGATCACATATTTGTCAATATGCATTTGATAACAATCACAGAATACAATAGAACTTTTCAAGTATTTTGGCAAAGGAACCATCATCTAAAACACGTAAAATTAAAGAAAGTGCTTTAATTTTATTAAATAAAGATGTATGTGCTGCTTCAACTTCTGTAAATTTTAAAAGCACATGGGTACCTTTGCTAAAAACTGAAGTTGATAAGGGACATTTAAAAATTAACTAAACCTCTTAACAAAAATCATTGACTTCTTCCTAAACGCATAACACCAAATTGTAACTATATAACACCTCACAAACGAGTTAAGTTTTGTTCCAACCGACTAGAAAAGCGTACGAGGGACCGTCATTTATAGTTGTCAATTTCATTTTTGAAGGCCATAAGTAACTGTCATGCTGATAAACGAATTATGCTACTGGAAATTACCGTCACATGTACGGTTTCTTGCTCAGTTGGAACAGACCTTTAGGCCGGCCGCACACATACGGGAACCCCATCAGGTTCCCTGACACGGTAACCTAACCGGACAACCGGAAGGACTATTTTATCATTGTATATGTGTAGACAGCGCACACGAACGATTTGGAAGCGATCCGAACATACGATCCAAATTCATCGAGACTGCGTCAGGTTGCCGGGTTTGGAAAACAATCAAAACAAACTATCGGAAGGCGCGCTGTGAATGCTTTTGTTACCACGGGCAGCAAACGTCCGGTTTTGACGCGAGTTTTTCAGAGATAACGACATTTGGTGTATTCTGCGTTTAGGTTAAAAATTGAAAGTAATTCAAAATCATGCCTGATACAGAAAATATTATTGTTGCCATTGAAAAATACCCCTGCCTCTGGGAGATAACAAACGAGGAGTATCACAATCGCGATCTCAAAGACATCGCATGGACTGAGGTTTGCAAAGAGGTTTGGGAAGACTGGGAAACCACTGAACCATCCCAAAAAAAGAAAATGCGTAAGTTTCTTTTATATATTTATTAATGTATCATTTTAATTAATGCACTTGACTTATTACGAAGTTATTTATTATTATATTTAAAATTGCATTAGTAAGTCACTAAATCATCAATCGTTGATACTGCCATGGAATTTCACCTGCCGGTGAGTTGAAGTATTGTGCAAAGCTATCTCTTATATTTCGACCTTGATTAGTTGATCTGTGTTGTGGACATCTAAATGGGTTATCTTCAAAATAATGCGTTAAGGAGTCTTCAAATTTATATCCGTCTCTTGCACGTACAAAATTGTGTAAAACGCAAGCTGCCTTTGTAACCTCCATTGCAAAATCTGGTGAAATGGTCATACTTGTATGAAAAATTCTCCATTTATTTGAGAGAATACCAAAAGTACATTCTACTAAACGGCGTGCTCGACTTAGTCTATAGTTGAAAATCCGATGTTGGTCATTCAAATTGTTTCTTGGATATGGTCTTAAAAAATGTGTATTAAGGGAAAAGGCTTCATCTCCTAAAAATACAAATGGGAGCAATGGTGAGTCAGTATTGGGTAATACTCTTGGACCGGGCAAGTTGATCTTGTTTTCAGCCAGCCTTTTTCCGAAAGCCCAACTATTGAAAATATTACTGTCACTTTCTCTTCCATAAGCGCCAACGTCAATCGCTATGAAACGATAATCGGGGTCAACCACAGCTAATAGAACTATAGAATGATATGTTTTATAGTTGAAATAGTTAGAGCCGCTGTGTATTGGAGAAATCAGTCGTAAATGCTTCCCGTCCACTGCGCCCATACAATTTGGAAAATTGGTTTTTTTATAAAAATTTTCAGCAATTTCGACCCAACGTTCCTTTGAGGATGGTGGCTTCATCTCCAATGGTTGCAAAACTTCCCATATTACTTTACATGTATCTCGAATAATGGCGGAAATTGTTCTGCTTCCCATTAGGTAATCAAATTTGAGCGTTTCAAAATTCTTTCCAGTTGCGATATATCTGAAAATAAAATCATATTATTATTTAAGAGGATAGATTATCGACCATTATTGATATTACGTTTTATTCCAAAACGAAAAAAGTTAGAATCACGAAATTTGGTGTGCGGCTTGTACATTCGATTGACTAGAAGGCATGGTGTTTAAAAATGTTATTAATTTTTTTATAACAAATTTTGAACCGGTTTTTTGGTGAAAACGTGAAAATACGTTTTCACCAAATCTAGTCAATCGAATGTACAAGCCAAGCCGCACACCAAATTTCGTGATTCTAACTTTTTCGTTTTGGAATAAAACGTAATATCATTTTATAATAAAAGACCGGTATTCTGTCCTCTTAAGGCTCCATATTATTATTATATGTTCTATATTGTATTATTATTAGACATACGCCATTAGGTATTACTATTGCAGAAATCGAAGTAAAGAAAAAATGGACAAATGTAAGAGATTGTTATCGAAAAGATGTCCAAAGACTGAAGAATACACCCACGGGTTCAGCTGCGAAGAAGCAGAAAAGATATGTCTATGCGGATGTCTTATCGTTTTTGGCGCCCGTTTTTGAAAAGAGGGGGTAAGTGAAACAAAAAGTGTATGGGTTATACATATTTAAACGTAAACAAGCATATGGTTTATACATGTTTAAGCGTAATAAAAATTACAAATAAATAACTATATCTCTGATGACAGATATTTTTTTAGTCATGAGGGTAATTATGAGACCGAAGATGACGAAGAAGAAAGTGAATCACACGAAGAACAAAATGACTCACAGTCACAGGATGATACATCAGTTCAAAACAAGGATATTCAAAAAGCATCCCTGGGAAACAGGAATAAACAAACACAGAAAAAAGATGTACCTAACCAAATTTTGAATTTACTAACTCAAAGATCAGAGAGACCTGTAGACGACGACGACGACACAAAATTTTTGTTGAGTTTTCGCACTGATATGAAGGCAATGACCAAAAGCCAACAAATCGAGTTCAAAATCGGAATGCTGCAGCTGGTAAAGAAAATATATGATGGCACTAGTACTTCATCGGCCTCCAAAGCATATTATAATACCCCGCTTTCATCACCTAGTTACACTCAAAGTCCGCAAATCTGGTACGTCCCTAGCCCTAGTCCATCTCCTGCCAGTTCAAGATATGGAGATTATCCAATTCTGAATATTCAAACCAACCCAAAACAGAGGGTTTCTCAAAGCACGCCATCAAATCCAAGAGTAATAATAAATACTATTGGGTCACGGCCAGCATATTTACCACATACCTCTGAAGATAATTTAATGATAAATCAACAGCAAAACGGAAGTGATGATCTTGAACAATACATTACCTTGCATAAGTCCAATAATAATAATAATTAAAACTTTCAAATGTTAAAATAACAATCATTGTTAAATACTAAAAATAAACTTACCTTAAAGTAACTGCTAATCTTTCCTCTGGATTAATCGCAAGCCTCATACAAGTATTTTGCCTTCTGATTCTCTCTTGTATTAAGTTGAGAAGCTCATCGAACGACTTAATTGACATCCTGTAGTAATCAAAAAATTTTTCGGGATGGCTACGTAACTGAACTCTCAAAATATAAAATTGACTTTCCGTAATCCTGCCAGTATTTAAAGGGTGTACCCAGTAACGTCGTATTTTCTTTCTTTTGTCTTGTGAATGTGATAGCAAGAATGCAATGGCCAACAGCTCATCGTTGTCATTCATTTTAACCTACACGAGAAGAACTAATCTGATGCGAATCAAAACCGAACGTCATGTATGCGAGGTTTGTACGGTCCGGTAATCTGATTCGGTAGCCTGATCAGGTAACGTGTGTGTGCGGCCAGCCTTATTGTACTAAAAAACAACCTCATTATTACACTTACCTAAATAGACCACTAACCAGTAATTATAAGATATGACAGTAATGACGATATTACTTGTCAAAGTCTATTCAAAACTTGACAATTTTGCGATAGCTTTTTACTATTATTTACATTTACTAACCATTTTCATTTTTAGATTTGTTCGTTCTTGACAACGGGGATAGATTTGTTCCTCGAAACTTCGACCGTTTTCCAGTTTTCTTTTGGGTTTTTCAGCTTCGTTAGGGTCATTAAACTAGCACTTGTGCTGTTTACACGCTGGAGCCAGAGCCGAAGAGGTTCTAAGAATTTAAAAACATTGGTGGAGCCATAGGCAATCACTTGCGAGGCAAACTGAAAGGAGGATGTTACCCTTAATTTTGTTTTGGGCTTGCACTGTCCATAAAATACAAGGCAGCACTGTGGACTGTAAACCACGCAGTTGTGTATTTAGGCACGAAATTGTTTGAGGAAGGACAAGCATACGTGGCTCTGAGTCGAGTAAAGTCTTTGGAAGGATTATGTATTGAGGAGTTAAATTGCAACAAATTGTCAGGAAAGAAACCTTGTAATAATGAGGCACTAAATGAACTAAATAGAATGAGAAATATTAAGTAACGAAATAAAAACTAAAAACTTGAAAATAAAATAAGTAAAAAAAAATTTTAAGTTAAACGGTTTTATTGAAAATAATACTAATACTAAATAATAATAATACTAAAAGCTAAAAAATAATTCGTTAGGTCCTAGGTACTAGTCATCACACTACTCTCCTCATCAATAGGGCATTGATCAGACAAAAAAATAAAATCCTGGAGTGCGTGAAATTTCTATCAATAGTCAACCGCTCATATCGCTATAATAGCTATTTATGATATAAGTGTGAAAACTACTCGTTTAAGGCATGAGTATGAAAATTTGTAGGACGAGCGAAGCGAGTTTCGCAATTTATACGAGTGCCTTAAACGTACTTTCCACACGTATGTCTTACAAGATTTTTTCTACGAACATAATGAACATTGGCTTTTTTAAAAATACCTCTATATATTTACCTGAATTTGTCGTTTTGATTATCATAACAATTAGATCATCATGGTGATCCTATGTTATTTTTTTCAAATTATTTTTTTTTATGTCAGTAAAGTTGACAAACCGTATGTAATTCGAAAAATTCTGCCTCAAAAAGTTATTTCCAATAACTTTTGGACTGTTCAGACATAGAAAATAGTGATTTAGCTTCATCAGACGTAGAAGAATCTGCGAGAATGGCCATGAATTCGCTTCTACCGGCCCGGTCAAGGATCCAATATGAAAATGCATATAAACTTTTCGAAAAGTGGTGTAGTGGAAATAAAATAAAGAATCTTACCGAGACTGTCTTACTAGCGTATTTCCAGCAGAAGTCCACACAACAAAAGTCTTCATCCCTTTGGAGTCATTATTCCATGTTAAGGACAATGCTTTCGAAGGAGAAAAACATTGATATAAGCAGGTACAATAATTTAATATATTTTTTCAAATGAAAATCGGAAGGTTATAAGGCGAAGAAATCTAAAGTTTTTTCCAAAGAAAATGTCAATTTTTTTTTAACAAGGGCCAACGATGACGATTTTTTGCTCACGAAAGTCACACTAATCATTGGAATCGCAGGAGGGTGTAGGAGAAACGAGCTGTGTCGGATGACTATTGAAGACGTCACAGACAAAGGTGACATTTACCTAATTAAAATACCTGATACTAAAACGAAAACCTGTCGAGAATTTGTTATTAGTGGTGGTTTAATTGAAGAAATTAATTTAGTGGAGATTTTTCGAAAGTATAAGCGTCGTCGTCCTGTAGGCATTACCAAAAATCGATTATTTTTCCAATATAGAAAAGGCGTGCCCATAAAACAGCCCATAGGCATAAATACTTTTGGAGCTATGCCGAAAATCATAGCTACTTTCCTTGGATTGCCTGACCCGTCTAGCTATACAGGACATTGCTTTCGGCGATCATCTGCTTCGCTCTTAGCAGACTCAGGAGCAGATATTTTGATTCTCAATTCTCAAACGTCATGGGGGTTGGAAGTCGGCCACTGTAGCCGAGGGATATGTGGAAAACTCCGTGGAGAATAAACGAAAAACAGCCTTGAAGATACTAGGAGAAAAAGAGGTTACCTGTACACAGCCTAATGAAGATGTTTTGACTATGAATACTTTAACTAACTGTACAAATTGCGTGGTGAACTTTTTTAAGCCATGATATCTTATATATCATAATATGTTATATTATTGTGTTTGTAAAGTTCTAATAAAATTATTTACATTAAATTTTTGTCATTTTTTAATTACTCAAAAAAGACTTCGAAATATGTAAATCTTTTCAGAATTACTTTTCACACTAGTGCGAAAAGTAAATCACTTTTCACACTAGTGCGTTAAAGTGATATTTTTCACACCGAAATGGATGTGAAAAATGTCAATTTTCACACGCTCGTAGAAAAAAATATTTAACCACCTGTCTTCTGACTTTAAAACGGTCAGTTTTATTTATTTGTTAAAAAAAAAGAATAAAATTGATGATATTGAGTTAAAACTTCTATTACGCCGAGGAATATTTCGCGAGAGTGAAGTGTTAATATAGTTTGAATTCTAAGTCTCTTCTCTGTATAATATAACTATGGCACATAAATATGATAATGGTCATCTGCTATTTGCCTGTATTTACCGACTGTGTCTTCAAGAGGGTCTGTTTGAAATTTCCCTAAGATAACATAACTAAACTTGAGCTTTAGGCCATTTTTATAGTTTCCATTACTTCATTACAGCCAGGAATACAACACTTGTGAAGCATAATTACATTAAGTATCTTACCACAAAGCTAGCCGAAACCGAGAGAAAACCATACAATTAAACACGAACAAAACCTTATAAACTGCTCTGTAAACAAATCGACCGAGTGGCATAAAAACAACAGGTCTTTAAACCCGAAATATGTGGTTTTTATCATATTATTATAATAGTTTCTTTTACTACTTTATTCTACACTTGAGAGTATTTTAATTGATGAACTGAACGAGCAATTGAGCTTTTCATTGTGGATGTGTAAATAAACAAATTTACAAAAAAAAAATCAAGAAGAGCTTAACGTTTGATTACCTAAAACACCTCAACAACGCACAAATCATATGAAATGCATCCTTTAATTGCATTTGACTGAAACTATATCAAAAAGCAAAACTTTTCGATTTCTTAATATTTTTTAGTCCCTGTTTTTGAACTACGATGACAATGTCAGATTTGGGATGTAAACGTAAACTGTTTTTTTTTATGGTTTTGAGCTTTTTTAGAGGCAACGAAAATGATTACGTCCTAGAACTGTAATAATATGTATTATTATTCACTAATGGAATTTATGAAATAAAACAAGCAATTTTGTATATTTTACTGGTTAAGCCTTTCTCTCTTTATTATGCATTTTCGCCGAAATATTGAACTGAAAAAATATAATAGTATAGTATTCTAAGTTTTATAACTAAAATTCTTTATTTCAATTCAACGTCCAAGTCCGTGCGTCATTTACCTTATCTCTATATATCTTCAGTTTTGTGATATCATGACGAACTTGCTGCAAGAAGAAAATTAATTGAAATTCGGCAGGAATCTGTCGTTTTGGTCATCTATGAATAATATCAATTCCAGTACAAATCAGTATGTGCCTATTATAACAAAGTTTACAGAATAAAATATATTATTTGCCTATAGGTATCTAGACTCTCTTTTCCGTTGCTAATCTGGAGTGGTAACGAATTAAAATTGAAATTTCATTTTTGCAAAATGGTTCTTTTATTCTTGAAGCAAGTGTTGCATTTTCATAACTACGTAAAACTGGAATGATTAGTACCTTTAATTTTTAATCAGTTTCTGAGATTAACTAAGATTTTTTTGTCACAAGCACCCGTTTCCCCAACACCCGCACCAAGGAACTTTACCGTTGAGCGGTACATTTGAAATTCCCGACATTTTCCTATTCAGTTCATGCGATTCGCATGAAGAACCGCTATTAGTCCGTTCTCTATCACTATAATCTTCATAGAGGAAACTTCCATAGCCTAAACCAAGTCCTATACCTGCACCTGTCATGGATCTGTCGGTGCAAACGGAGTAGGAACGTTCTCTTAGTCTTTGGTCCGTGGATCCGCGGCGCACGCGGGATGCTCCGGACCTTTCCCGTCTGTGTTTTTTGTGTTTCTTGATTCCTTGAACTGTAAGGAAATAAAAATAACATTAGTGAGAGAATATTTTAAAACCGCTACCTATGTTATAAGTCCTGGTGCAAGGAAAACATTTTGTTTCCCGGGTAGGTTGTTCATCTCATGTTTGAAGCTGAATACCCGGGCCTATTATGTTTGCCTATATGTAATCATATTTTTTTATACGACAACATATAGCTTGTAATATATCATTTGAAAGCTCTTATTTCACGCAGTATGCTTCTAAATTTTTGCCCGATTCTATCAAGCCATTTTTAGATGGCGACCGTTCAAATATTAAAACTCGCTAAAAACGAAAGAAAAATCACTCGGATTCAAGAGGCTCTAAAGCTATTTATTTGTTCGGCCGTTTGATTTAACACACTCTCAACGGTTATACCAGATATTGAGAATAAATAATATAAAGCGCATTTTTAATTTACACTTATTTATTAAAACAGAAAATAAAAATGACAAAATTAAATCAACCTATCCTATTCTGGTCTTTAATAAGTGTCCAAACTGTGACTTCTTGAGAGTAACCAAGCCGCGATTCATAATTTTCAACCACATTACGTATCATTTCAGCGGGTTTTTTAAATTTCGTATCTTAATTCATCTTTTAAGTCATCTATATTAGTAGTCTTATTTACATACACCCTATATTTTAAATAACTCCACAAAAAATCATGGTTAGGTCAGGTGAGCAAGGAGGAAACTCGAATTGACCCCTTCGCCCAATCCATGGACCCGAAAATACTTCATTTAAATATTGGCGCACCTCCCTACTGAAGTATGGAGGTGCGCCGTCTGGTTGAAACCATAATGAAGCGTCTAGAAAGTTGGAATTATTAGGATATACTCGTTGACCAACACATTATGGTTTATGGAAAATGCCATACATGAACACTTACTTACATTTAAACTAAACCCATTTCTGTCACACCAATTATCAAAATCCTTTTGCATTCTATCACAGTCTGACTAGTAATTTCTAAAAACACAGTGCCCTTAAATATCGAATAATATCATTTACGGCTACCAGGAAAAGTAATGAACCCAGAGGCATCCCAGATGTTCTTTGGTACAAAATGGATTTAGAACCTTTAACCTCAACATATTGCTTGCTCCCTGTTAAGCAAATACGATTTGACCAAGTGCACTACACTAAGTCATGTTACTTGGTTTCCATTTGATCGGATACACTGAAGTTTTGAGGCATACATTGAAAATAAGTGGCAAGGATTTGATCAAATAATCATTACAACCCTTAAGAATATATGCCAGCACCCCATCAGAGGTGACATTTTCAACTTCTTCGGAAGTTATTACCCTATTAAAAAATAGGTTTTCTGCTCAAAACCCCACGGGCAAACAGGTAAACATTCAAAAGTAGTAAAACCCTTTCTTTCTGGCCTTTGAAAAGTGACCAAAAATTTTTGAGGGTTGATTTCTGGCTCAGTAAATAGTTATCGTGCGTTATCTGATCTTATACTTAATTGTACGTCTTATATTACTAGATCCATTTTTCCTCTCAAGTTTACTAAGTGATTATATCCTCGTTAAACCAAACTGGATACCTTCTACCAACCTGTTTAGCTTTCGAAACACTGAACAAAGATGCCAAAAATAACGTGGTAAAACTTGCTAACTGCTATATCATTAACATAATTTAAGGATTCCCCATTTTGAATTCTAAACAGATAGTGCATTTCAAAAAAATGGGTTTTTTGAAAATAAATGTTCTATTCGAAATTTGCCTCCAATGCTCAACGGTAAAATTATTTGAAATGGTGACAAGTAACCCAGGATGATGCTAATCCATTGGCAACAATGGGTTATCATTAACGTCAGCATTCAGTCCATCGAACGAAAAATCACAAAATCCACCAATAACATTCTTTGCATTATTTAGCTATTGTATGCCATTAACTGCTAAAAATCCTTTAAAATTAAGACATCGTTTGATGTGTCGTTCATGCAATTGGGAATGTTAAATATCGCCTAAGATTATGTACATTTTGCCAGAAAATACCATCATAAAATCTAATATAAACTTCACTCTTACAATTAGGAACAATATATACCACAATGACATATAAATGAACATTTTCACATAACTGTACACCTACATCATTCTGGAATCTGGAAATGGTGTGAAGTTGGCCTTGAAAGGCCACATCACTTAGGCCCCATTGGCCCCCCTGTGCGTCTAGGTCATGGCCCAGCCTAGCGTTGTAAAAAAGGCAGCGATATTGCATGAGGAGGCTGTTCTGAAAAAAGCCATGGTTGGCCATCGTTCTCCCAAAGTTGATTCCGAAACAGCGTCGCAATTGCAGAACAAACGCTCTACTGTTTCGTCCTCCTGTTCACAGCCTCTGCATAGAGGTATCTCACATAATCTCATTGTGTAGAGATGTTTCCTTAGCTGACAATGTCCAGTCAGAATCCCCGCCATGAGTCGTAGGTTCTTCCTTGACATACCCAGGTATGCCTTTGCTGCAGAGTTATTAGGGTATAGCCTAGTAGTTTCCTTGCTTGTCGACAGTTGGTTGTTTCGTCCCGTATTCCCCTAAAGTCTTCATGGGTGAGGTTTTTTTATCATATGTATCAACGTCGCGGTAAGTAGGTTTGAAGGGCCGTCTCCCATAAGGTTTGAATCGGCTACTTTTCTAGCCAATTTATCCGCTACTTTGTTACTTTCGCACTGTGCATAACCCAAACTAACCCAGCACACAGAAATTATGTTTTTGCTGGCGGCATCATCCAGTGATTGTGGGATTCTAGTACTAACCTGGCTGTAAGTTTATATCTTTTCAGGGCCAGTAGTGCTTTTCTACTGTCCGTGTAGATTTTAATAGCTTTGTCCTCAGTATTCCAGCGAACAATCTTTTGCGGTTATGGATATAGCAGCAAGTTCAGACTGAACTATGCTTGCGTGTCCCTCCATAGACTCAACTGGAGTCCAATTCGCAAGCTTCGGCAGTAAATTCCACAGCCTGCTCCTTTCTGGTTTTTTTTTGCCATCCACAAAAATGTTAACCACACCTTCGGTTATAGGCTGATTTGGTTTTATTTGTACATTATATAGTTTGTCGAAGAGAAAGTTGGGAGGTATGCTGTCTGCGCTGGCCTGCCGTAGTGGCGGGCTTCTGACGGCCCCTTCCCGCAGGTGGCGTCTAGTCTCTCCACATTCTATACTGGGTTACACACCAATGACTCTGAACCTCAGCAATGTAGTCAGATCACAACATTACTTCCATGGCTCTGGTTGGGGTTGTTCTCAGCTCTCGTTATTGTTAAGCAGGCAGTTCTCTCTCCAAGTCATTATGAAACATGCTACCTCAGTTTATACACACTTGTTACAGCAAGTAAAATGCCTCCCCTCTGAGATTTTCCTGTCAGAGATAAACTTCAATTTTTTTTTTGAATACCTGTTTTCCGATGGAGCAAAACTCGGTAGTATATACAGATTAATTCAGCCAAGTTTCAGTTAAATGAATTATATCACTATCGTTATTTTTTAACATATGCCATTTTAAATGTACCAATTTGATTTTTACAACCCTACACTTTTGATAAGAAATTAACAAGTTTTTTATGTATTCGCTGGTCAGTGACATTAAGAAGAAGTTGGTGTAGAGAAGTCTCCGAGCCAAAATCTGATGAATCAGATAGACGCAGGTTTGGAAGTATTGAATTATCTTCTACGGAATCAGAGTTAGTGTTAGGAACACTATTAGACCCCTGCATAGTTGATAGAAAAGAAGGA
Source organism: Pissodes strobi (assembly GCA_016904865.1). Classification (NCBI taxonomy): domain Eukaryota; kingdom Metazoa; phylum Arthropoda; class Insecta; order Coleoptera; family Curculionidae; genus Pissodes; species Pissodes strobi. The sequence continues at coordinate 37,804 of JAEQML010042336.1, read as the reverse complement.
GAGTGTCCATAGAAGAAAGCTTTTGAACAAGCTCCACCTGAGAGGTGTCTCCAGAAGCATATTAACATTATTTGCAGACCTACAGCACTATGCTATATTAGTCACTTCTGATTGGTCGTTCAGTCAGGCAACCAGCAACGCGTATTCACGGATTCTAAACGGTATAGCGATGGAGTAAAAAATGCGGTACTCTGATTGTTGGGTTCTAGATTAAAGCGTTAAAGTAAACGTCACTTTCAGTTTGTGGTCCAGTGAATTTATTTCAACAGGACAACAGGTCTGGTAATGCAGTGATCAGACCTTGTGCTTGTGATACGGGTAGCCCAGATTCATGTTCTATTGTTTAATCTTAAATTAACCTTAAGTTATGGTTAAGTTTGGGTTAGTTGCGCCCCTAACCATGCGTCTCTCTAGTATAGCATAGTGCCATAGGTCTGTACAGAATGACAATATGCTCTCCGGAGGTACCTAAATTAATATTTTATTTTTAGGCAATTATTCATTCATTAAATAATAGTTATTATACGAATTATTATACGAGCATTAGTAACAGCAAAGAACATTTTACTACGAATTTTCTTTGGTAACAGCCATTACATGCCTGTAGAATACTATACCATTTACACGGATACTTATATATTTCAAAAAATTCGACAAACTAAATTTAAGTCGGATTATTTTTTTGCAATTTTTGAAAATTGCTAAAGGAGTGTGTATACACTATGGGCAAAATTAAATTGGGACCTTCTTTAATGCTTAATAACTTTTTTATTTTCAAATTATTTTTTATCATTTGGGGATATGTTATGGCCTAAGGTATTGGGATTAAAAAGAACTTTGCAAAGACGATCTACTTCAGTGGCGTATAGAAAAGGGAGCATTTTTTAAAACCAATGTATTTCAGGTCGTTGCAGAAATCGGCCAGATGAAATAAAGATGTAAAAATGAGCAAAAAAGATTTGAAAGGGTTCGGAATATTGACCATTAAAAAACCAGATCAATACAAACAAAACTAAAATTGATACTTTAATTTTGATAAAACCATGTCTTGTGGGCCAAGTTAAATTGGATCCTTTTTTAATGCTTAGTGACCTTTTATTTTTAAAGGATTTTTTATCATTTTTGGATAGGTTATGGCTAAAGGTATTGGGATTAAAAAGTACTTTGCAAAGACGGTCTCCTTCAGTGGTGCACAGAAAAGGGAGTATTTTTCAAAACCAATGTATTTCAGGTCGTTGCAAAAATCGGCCAAATGAAATAAAGATGTAGAAATGGGCAAAAAAGATTTGAATGGGTCTGGATTATTGACCATTAAAAAACTAGGTCAATACAAACAAAAATAAAAATTGGTATTTTAATTTTGGAAAAACCATGTTTTGTGGGCCAAATTAAATTGGATCTTTTTTTAATGCTTAATGACCTTTTATTTTCAAAGGATTTTTTATCATTTTTGGATATGACATGGCCTAAGATATTAGATTCAAAAAGAAATTTGTAAAGCGAGACTACTTCAGTGGCGTACAGGATATCCAACGAGGACTAGACAATGCGATTTTTTGACTTTCTCTGTACTTTTATAAAAAAAGAACTGAAATAACCATCTTATGTAATTTTCTCCCACGAATTCGGATATGTTCAGCAAAAAACAATTGAACATCAAATAGAAGTGCTAAGGATCACTTTGATCATTTTTTAAACGGAACACCCTGTATATTACTATATTTTTGGACTCTCTAGAAAAATCTAAACACATTTTATGTATAATATCCCATACCTATCTTTAGCTGTTTACCAAATATTGACAGTTGAAAGTCGGGTATTTTGACACTTTGACAGGCTCTAAAATCTAAGCCGCACAAGACCAAAGAAAACGGTTTGCTCATTCCTATCTTCAGTTTTCATAAACTATCGAATGACAGTATCTTCGAATTTAACCCGCGAATAAAATTAACCGGAATTTTTAAACCTCCGGTTAAATTCAAAGTTACAATAATTCGATAGCTTATGAAAACCCAAGATAGGAATGTGCAAAACGTTTTCTTTGATCTCGTGCGGTTTAGATTTTAGAGCCTATCAAAGTGTCAAAATGCCAGACTTTCAACTGTCAATATTTGTAGTGTTGCCGTCGAGACGAGACGAGAATAGGCCTTCTCTCGTCTCGTCTCGTCAGGCGAGAGAAAATATGTCTCTCGTCTCGCCGAGAGAACGCTTTCTCTCGCTCGAGAGAACCCTTCTCTCGTCTCGTCTCGACCCTCTCGTAAATACTAAATATTAAATTTAAAAAAGCATAAAACATAACAAAATATACGGGGTTAAAGGGGATTATTCCTTGGGTTATTTTATAAATTAAAAGTATATATTAACATTGGTTCTTTATCCACAGGGTGTTAATTTTAAAAATCATTTTTGTTTAATATCTTATGCATTTCTCGGCATATTACCATGAAATTTGGCATACGCCAAAGCTTTAAAAAGAAGAGAAAATGTATTTAAAATTATTTAAATAATAGATTTTTTAATTGCTTCTTTTTAATTTTATTTTTATACTTTAAATTTTACAATAAAAAATTTAAAGATTTATTTAAGCTGTAGCTTTCTAGGTGTTCATTGTGTGCAATTTATAGTAACCTTATTTTTTTAAATGCTGTAAAAACGTTCAATGCAACGTATTTTTAAGCAATCTGCAACACCCTGTATAGAAAAATATGTATTGTGCACAAACTACTTCTCAGACGCTATAGCTTTCCAGTCAAAATTTTGTTCGACACAGTGGCACAAAAAAGTTGAAGGGGGTGGACATTATAAAAAATCACCCTGTACAACCAGCACTAGATTTTGTTAATTTTTTTTTTTATTTTGGTTGTTTTTTAACATAATCGTTTTTGTGCCTTTAAAATGAAAATAAATGTTTAAGATTGGCGTTTTATTAATTTTTTTTATAGAAGGAGTTAAGACAAAGGTAAGTAGGAGTGCGGGACATTTTCAATAACACATATTATGGAAATGTAACTCCCTCGATTTATATTGTGAACTATATGATAAATAGGATTCTTCTGGCTCTTAGAAAAAATAATTTAAATTTCCATTTAAATAAAAACCCTTTTTGAAAATATATTAGAATTTAAATTTAATTACAATTTTTATATTACAGCAAATTGGCAAGATCTCTATTGTTGTTCTTATTTCTAAAAACCACCTACTTTACACCTCACGGTTGTTAGGGCAAGCGCATTAATGAATAGAACACTATTTTTATTAGAGCGATCATAAGTTAGAATTTATACAGGTTACAATAATATCTAAAATGTAACAAGCAAATTTTGGAGAGGCGACGTGCGACGTGCAAATAGGCGAGGACGTGACAACCCTGGAAAACGAAGCAGTAGAATCGAATCGGTGTTATATAATACGGAGTATATAGATAGATTAGAAATAAGGCGTAGATATAGTTATTGTATGAATAGCAGAGTCGACTCATGGCGTTATGTAATTATGATGACTATACTGGCGAAGTTTTAAGGTGTAAGGCGGAAATATTAGTGGCTGTATAATATTGGCGAAATAAATCGTGTTACCAAAAATTAATCGTTTACAGATCAGAAGTGGGATAACCTACGTATTGTGTTATTTGTTGTGGAGAACGGTGAAATACGCGATTTCGGCGAGTTAAATCGCAGTGGCAACTTCTTCTTTTTTGTGAGTGGCGATATCACAAAAACTCATAACAAAAGGCGGGCGTTTGTTGCTATCCTTGACAGTGGATTGACATTTGGCGATTTTTCAGATATTCACGATAATAATAAAGAAGTGTGTGCTAATTAATTAGTGATTATTGTAAAAATTGTGGCGTATTTCAACTGTGTTTATTGGCATTGGTGTTTAAAAGGCGTTTTTCAAGTGATTTCCTATGGAGGAAGGTAGAAGTGACGAGTTAAAGCTCGATTACGAGTTGGAATTAAGCGACGGTGACCACGGCGAAGGCGATTCGGCGATGGAAGACGAAACAGTCTCCATGGCAGTCCAAATGGCAAGGGCGGCGAAGCAAAAGGCGGCCGAAATGGTAAAGGCGACGAAACAAAGGGCGGCCGTTGGTACTGGCGGTATCAAGGGCATCAGAAAAGGCGATAAATCAGGTGAGAGCGTTCCTCAGGCGGTAGTAGAGCATGCTTGTAGCGATAGGGCGGACTCCGCTTGCAGTTTGGGCTGTATGGGGTCAAGGGCAGGCGGCGACATTATTGACCCTTTCGATCCTGACAGCCAGGACTGTAACGTGGTCAGGTGGTTGAGCAAAATTGATCAGTTGGGCGATATTCATGAATGGTCGAACTATGAGAGAGCGTATTTTATGCAGGCGAAATTGCAAGGCGCAGCAAGGGGCTGGTTTAATCGGCTCGATGAATATGACCTCTCATGGGAAGACTGAAAGGCGGCTCTAAGGAAGGCGTTTCCTAGAGTGCATGACTTTGCTCAGCTGCTCAAGGAGATGATAGCGAGGGTTAAATTGGATGGCGAAACCATGACCCATTATTATCATGATAAAATGGCGTTGATCGAAAGGTGTGGGCTTTGAGGCACAAAGGCGCTTTCGTGTCTGATTGACAGTCTACCTCTCGATCTACAGGCGAATGCGAGGGCATTTGGTTGCTCTTCCCATGGCGACTTGTATACTGGCTTTCTGTCCTCTTTTGACAGATATCGGCGTCCATCAACCGATATTGTGGAATTGGAAGTCCAGGCGCAGGCGAAGGCGACGAAGACTTTGCGGTCTTCTGAGGCGATTCTCAAATTGAGAGAGGCGTTTGGCGAATTTTGGGTATCCAAGGCGTACTATTTCCAACTGCTGGCGCGGGTTGGCGTTTACAAGCAAGGCGTTTGCTGACTTTTTGGCGAGGCGAGGTGTAAAACACCGAGGGCGAAAGGTTAGGTTGAAAGGTGCATGCAAGTGAGTCTGACTGGCGAGGTGCAAAGGGTGAATGGTCAGGTTGAAAGGTGCATGCAAGTGAGTTTAACTGGCGAGGTGCAAATGGCGAATGCTCTGTTGGCGAAAGGCGACAGCTATGGCGATTTAAGGTCCAAACTTCTTATTGAGATAGCAAACGGCGAGTGAAAATCTGACAAAGGCGTAATATAAAGGTGACTGATAAATGGTGAATGATAAAAGGGGTAAGGTTGCAACCGCAGGCGAAACCCTTAGTGTAGGCGATTTGGTGTTATGGCGAATGCACAGATCGATAAGATCTGGTTGATTTACTGGCGAGTTAAATTAATGAGGGCATTAATTGTTGCAGGATGGCCGAATGTAACAAGCAAATTTTGGAGAGGCGACGTGCGACGTGCAAATAGGCGAGGACGTGACAACCCTGGAAAACGAAGCAGTAGAATCGAATCGGTGTTATATAATACGGAGTATATAGATAGATTAGAAATAAGGCGTAGATATAGTTATTGTATGAATAGCAGAGTCGACTCATGGCGTTATGTAATTATGATGACTATACTGGCGAAGTTTTAAGGTGTAAGGCGGAAATATTAGTGGCTGTATAATATTGGCGAAATAAATCGTGTTACCAAAAATTAATCGTTTACAAAATAAAAAGAATATAAAAAAGGTAAAAGAAAAGTTGTTGGAAATGTTTCAAAAACTAAGATTTTGGAAAAAGGGATTATTACTACATAAACGATTTTTTTACTGATGAAATTGAAAATAAAATTTTAAATTTTTTTAATGCGAAGGCGATACTTTATTTTTAAGGTCTTATTGAGTAAGTAAGATTCCAGAATATTTTGTTCTTATCTTATTATTATCTCAAATAAAATGGCAACGTAACATTTACATTGTCGAGATTCTACAGAATCAAAATGGTTTAAAATTAAAAAAAAAACAACTTGCACATTCCCTATCTTATTTTATCCTATCCTATAACATCTTGCCCTATTAGATCTTAGATCCTACACTTTTAAGAGCAATCGCATAATATTTACAAACCCTTTTTTTATTTCCCATGTTAAACCCTTTTGATTCTAGAGCATGTCAAAAATGCAAAAATGGATTAAAAAAAAATAATGGCGACATTTCGTTTTGGAGGGTTAAATGAATCTAAAATTTTGGCATCATAAGGTATTCGATAACACCTTCCAGATAAGGTATCAGAATATCCCATTTGTATTTTTTTTTTCAATGACCCCCACCCTTTTCCACCCTTAAAAAACCCTAAGGTCTGGTTTCTAAATAACGAGTTAAGTTTAATCAGCGGGTTTTCTATAGCAAAATCGAGGGTAACTCGCGAGTTAAGAGTTAACTCGACATTGGGAAACCGACCTAACTGTAGAAAATGTGTATGCTCACTCCGAATTTAATACAATAGGTATCACCAAATTACTTATGTATGAAAAAATCATAAAGATGTTTTGTTTTTTTTATTATTATGCCAATTTTTTGCTCGAGAGATCGAGAGAAAACGAGAAATTCTCGTCGAGAGAGCATCTTTCTCTCGTCTCGTCTCGAGGTTTCATTCGAGAGAAAATACCTCTCTCGTCTCGTCGAGACGAGACGAGACGAGAGACGAGAATCTCTCGTCTCGACGGCATCACTAAATATTTGGTATACAGCTAAAGATAGATATAGGATATTATACACAAAATGTGTAGAGAGTCCAAAAATGTAGTCATATACAGGGTGTTCCATTTAAAAATATATCAAAGTGACCCCTATACTCTATTTCGAAATGGTGCGGAGTAATAAAACCTACTTATAAATGCAAAACGCTAACAGAGTGGTCAAATAAATTTTTGTGATTTCTAAATATTTAGCCACAGCTGTTATAGCCTGCTGTATTATATTTTAACCATTCCACCCTGTTTTGTATGGCAATCCCGCTGCAAACAATAGGCTTTATTAGCAAAGGGGCCATTTTCTACCTGCAGTAGCGTACGTTTGGGTATTTAATTTAAAATACCTGTTTTACTTAAGTACTTTTATTTATTCACTTATTTATGTATATTCAAAAATAGTTAGTATTACTGCAACATTTTATCACATATAATATTTATATAATAAGGTATAAGAATTGCGATTTTGTGTAAACAGTTATGTAGAGAACTATGGTATATCATTTTCGTCGTCAGAAAAATCCGTCGAATCTTCGTCATGTTCCAAGGATATAATTAAAGGCTCTACAATTAGGTCAATTAAATGGTCTAGTTTCCACATTTTTTCTTCTTCTTTTATAACATGCTCAATACACTTACGCCATTTTTCAGAATCGACATTTTTTAAAGATTCCTCAAAGATAATTTTAACATCTTTCATTTTAAACGTCGTGTTTCTCCTTGCTACATAACTTTTTACTTGGGCCCAAACAATTTCAATGGGATTTAATTCGCAATGATACGGAGGCAGACGAAGAATAGTAATATTTTGTTTCTGTGCAATTTTGTCAACTACATACTCGGTGAAACGAGCTTTATTTGAGGACACTATGAACAACAGTTCTTTTTTCACCATACTTTCATCAAATGGTATGTTATTCTGTCTAAACCACTGAATAATATCCGCTTTTCTCCATGAATTAGTTGGTATTCTGTCAACTTTTCTGGAATGATAACTCGCATTGTCCATCACTATCACAGAATTAGGTGGAATGAGATCTAACATTTGTTCAAAATATTCTTCGAACACATTGCCATTCATGTCTTCATGGTAATCGCCAGAATGATTTGACTCAAACATTAACAAACCGCCCTCAACAAAACCATCAACACTTCCAAGGTGTGTAATAATCAGTCGCTTTCCTTTCCCAGATGGTGGTTTTAGTCCGGTGGACCAGCCTTCTAAGAATGCTTGACGAAAACTTGAAATATTTTTGTCTTGCCAAATCTTCCCAACCGTATAGGTATCCTTCATTAAGCCATGTTTCGTCCAAATAATAAATCTTTCTATTCTCACTTCGAAACTGCTTTATCTGTCTTAAGTAATGTCTCCTCCAGCAAATAATTTCATCTTTTTCGATTAGGAGCGATTTTCTGCTTTGTTTTTCCCAGCTGAAATTCATTTATTTTAAAGTTGTCCACAATTTCTTCCTGCTTATCGTTGGAGACATATTTTGGTCTTGCTTCAAGGCTCCTAAAATTTTGTCGATGGTTGGTATTTCCTTATTAAAATAAAAGGAATGTACTGTTCTTCTAATTCAGCCCCGTCTCCAGGCTTTAGGCCGCCCGAGGCGAGCAGGATTTGGCCGCCCCTTACAACAGACCAATTAAGGAGTCAATAATGACCTATCCGGCGAATAGGCGCCCGCGCAGTTTTCTAACTGATAGGTTCCGATATAAGGAGATTACCTGCAGGGTCTATATTTTCATGGTAAATGTACCACGTGGGGGCTACCTGGAATTAAATCGGGGATGCCGGGGCTGGATTTTAAGAGGGGATTTTGGGCGGCTATATGAAAATCGCGTGGTTTTTCGTGATTTAAGGTTAAACGGGAGCTCGGAGCAAAATATTGCCGCCACCAAATTCCGTAACGCGGAGTCGGGGTTGGCTGGTTAGTGGGTACCCCCCACGCCCCCCGTTTCCTGAATTTTTCTCGAGAAGTGGGGGAAATCGCGAGGCACGTTTTTTAACGGGTAGGTTCCAGAATAGGAAGAAGAAGAATAGCGGCAAGCGGAAAAACCGTATTTTTATATCGACCTACCTTAATTTTGTCCCATAGAAAACGGAACCTACCTGGAACCTATCGGTTTTTTTCCGAACGACTTGAAATTCGGCATGTAGGTAGAAGACCTCAAGGCCGACAAAAAAGGTTCTTTACGAAAAAAAAACAATATTCTTAGTTTTCGAGAAATCGGTCATTTAAATTCGACGGCCTTTAGCCCGTATGGGAGTCGTCGAACTTAAAAAATATATATATTGTTTTTTTTTTTGATAAAAGGGGATTTTTTTCAAAAATGTGCAAATTTTTTTACCACCCTGTATATGCCTTTGAATACTTTATTTTTATATTAATAACATGTAAATGGACCCCTTTAATCACTTCCGTAATAAAAAGGGGTATTTTGTTTTCAAAAAATTTTTCGTAAAAATTCACTGGTATCTTAAAAAATCGAGATTTTCATTAAATCGGCTCTAATTCGAAAACGGTAAGAGGTAGAGGTAAACTCTAAATGAGAAAAAGATGTGCCTCGTTGGGTACTATAATGTGCCGTATCTAGTTTGGTTGAGTTCGAAAGGTCGTATGAGTTTTCTGTACTTACCGAAATCTTACGAAAAAATTTGTATTTTTTTAAAAATGTATTGTTTTACCACCCTGTATATGATTTTGGACATTTTATTTGTACTTTGGTGATATGTAAGTGGATCCTTCTAATCGTTTCGGGTTTCGGTAATAAAAACGGGAAAAAAATTAAAAAATATTTTTCTAAAAAAAATTATTTTGAAGTGGGTATTTTAGAGAAGAGTATTTGGGGGCGCGGAGTTCAAATTTTTGGTCCAAAAAAATCGCTCAAGTCTGCTGTACCGAAATATTTCGAAATTCGAGGATTTTTTGGGAAAACTTGTTTTTAACACCCTGTATGTGAATTAAAAAAATTATTTATACGTGGGTGATCTGGGTACTTTAGAAAGAGGTATTTAGGGGCGCGGAACTCGAATTTTTGATCTAAAAAATCGCATGAGATTGTTATACCGAAATATTTTGAAAATAGGAGATTCTTTGGGAAAATTTATGGTTTTAACACCCTGCATGTGATTTAAAAAAAATATATTTGTACGTGGGTGACATGTACGTGGATCCCTCTAACCGTTTCTGTAATGAAAGCGGAAACAAAATTTAAAAAATAATTTTTGATAAAAATAAATTTTGTTTTGGGTACCCTAGAGAAGGGTATTTTGGTGCGTGGCGTTCGAATTTTTGATCTAAAAAAATCGCACGAGTATGTTGTACCGAAATATTTTGAAAATATGGGATTTTTGGGAAAATTTGTATGGGATTTAAAAAAAATTATTTGTACGTGTGTGACTTGTACGTGGATCCCTCTAACCGTTTCTGTAAAGAAAGCGAACAAAAATTTTCGAAAAATAATTTTGATGTGGGTACTCTAGAGAGACAGTACAGGGGGGCGCGAAGTTCGAATTTTTGGTCTAAAAAATCGCATGAGTACGTATATGTAACATACGCTCGCTCCTCGCATGTGTTACATGCTGTTCAGTAATCGATCAATCAATCGGGTTGCGTTTCGGCCATTCCTGAATCGCTTTAGGGCGATGTCGCCCGTCCCTAAAGATGTGTTAAGTCGCGATTTATCATTAGCAGTTGCGACTGTTAATGCGATTTTTCATTCACTGCGAATTTAAACTGCTAATGCTAATTGCGAATAGACCGTTATGTTATATAGTGGGGTTTATTTTTAAGGCGTTATTTATTATTGCATATAACGCGCGATGAGCTGCTTATAGTACGAATGAAGCGTTTTACATATTCATTGCGAGAGAGTTTATCGTGTTACATACAATCACATTAAAATTTTATATACATATAAACACACACACTACACAGTGTAGGTCCATTGGAAATTATAAAAATATGTACAAATTTACCGTTTTACAGGTAATTTTTTTTATAATATAAAATCGTCATTTGTCTGTCATTACTCCCTAAAGAATCTTGCTTAGCAACGGATTTTCCCGTGATTGGTCGCAGGCCGAATAAATTATTCAATTGGCGTGAATAATGGACTCTGTTATACTTAAACGCAAACGAAGTTATGTTAAACAATTCTTTTTCCTTCCAACTCCCGATGACAGTGAAATTGTTTTATGGGAGATCTGTGAAAATTTTTTAAAAATACTGATTACTATAATTTATTTCAATATGATTATTCATCGCACTAGGCGCTAATTTATTTGTGATTATTATTTAATCTAAAGAACTGCCTCGCTCTGAAATGAACTTCCAGTAACGTCTTTTCTGAAAATTACAACCTACAGAACTTCAAGTCCAATGTCCACCACTATCTCCACACACGCATAGGATTTTCCTTATGTGTGAGTGCCGAACATAAAAAAAATACAATTTTTCAATATTAGGCCTACGTATGTTTTGTTTAGGGCTAGGGCATTGAAGGGATATATTAAAAGTTATTTTATAATATAGTGTTGTTAATTAATTCGGTGGGAGATTTATTTCTCATAAATATGTAAATATGCTGTGGTAAATATTATTTAACTACATACGAGGCTTACATTAATCATACGAAATTGTATGGGCTTTGAAAAAGTAGACGCTTTGTCATTACACATTATTTTAATTTTAACCATACTTATTGGTGAGATTAAATTAAGTACTATATACACTTACCGTCATGCAGCATATGAACATGTTTGGTTCGATCAGGACTCACTGAGACGCTTTTCCTGCCTTTTCTCTCGTCTTTTTTCCCATCCTTGTCTTTATCTTTCTTCTCCGCATTTTTCTTCTCACTTTCCGAAGAATTTGGCGTTTTAGGATCGAAATTTGACGTTTCCGTCGTTGATTTTTTCGAGTCGATGCTAGGAGTTTTTTGATGTAAATTTTTCCCATTTTTCTCTCTTGGCTTTGGCGATGACGGGTCTTTTGAGTCAGGTTTTTCCTTAGGTGAATCAGTATTAATCCTGAAGAAAATAGAAATGATTGACATAATATTTTTAGAGATAATGTTGTAATAGTAGTGCCTAACTATAAATAATTCATACTGCATTATTTAATATTAGTACTATTTAATATTAGTACTACGTTCATCGTCAAGAACTAATAAAATAAATGGTGTTTGAAATATTCTGCCATTTCGGAATGGTTTTCACTTACTTAAAGTCAAATAACGTCGATTTTTTTCCATCTTGCGCACTTTTCGAACTAGTGCTTTTAGATTCGGGACTACTTCCTTCTAGTGCTAATTTCTTTAACCTTTCTCTTTCCTTCTTTCCTTTAAAGTGAATTGAAACTTTTCTGGTTATACTTATTTTTGGTGATTTTTTCTGTTCTTGTTTCTTGTCTGTCGTTTCTTGTTTCTTGTCTTTAATGTCAGGTTTAGTGATTTTTAACCTTATGTCTTCTTCATTTTCCACTGGTTTTTGATTTAGAAAAGTGTCAGTTTCTCCATTTCTGGCTGAAAATTTAGAAAACTAGATACAGGTGTGGAACAGAAGAAAATCAGCTCTTTCGAGCACACACCTATGAAGCATTAAGCATTTATATCCCAATTGCATTTGATATTTCAATTTGAATTTAATATTACCTCCAATAACATCTTTCTTGTCTCCTTGCTGTACGTCAGGCAACTCCTGATCATCCTTTTGCATAAAATTATCTGGATTGTACCTCCGACTGAAGTAATCAGAGCTCACATAGTTATCGTTGAGATTCCCAAAGAAAAACGGATTGTGATCTTGATTCTCCACTTTACCAGAATACGGACCATCGGAATAGGGTTGACTTGACTCGACTCCAATGTAATTAGCGTTATTCTCCATGTGAAACGCAGGATGGGGAACTGGAAGAGTGACGTGAAGGTTAGGGCGGGAAGATTCTCTGGATAAATTTGCTTCAGTTGGAGGTATGAGGCAGAGATTTTGCTGAGATGCAGACATCGAATCTAATTGCTTGGAGTTGAGGCTTTCGAAACTTCTAAAAATATTTTCCATATACGCATCACTTTATTAATTATTTATATAATTATTTTTTAAATTTGATTTAATTAGAAAATGTAAGTGTCTTCTTATTTCAACATTATTTACTATTTTTCTTTCTGATAAGTATTTAATATGTGCATTCAGTATGTCCTACTGAAGGTAGATACATTTCAATACATCAGATATTTTTCCTTGGTTTAGGTTAGTGTTTGTATGCAAACTTGTATATAATACAAGGCATCCCAACAATATCTATTTTAATGAAAGCGACATACTAACTAATTTAGAAAAGAGCTTACTTGGTGACTGAATCATTTCATGAGCATTCATAATCATGTTTTGATATTAAACGGAAGGTGTGGTATGATGCCTAATTTTTATTTTCTGCCTTATTTTTTGGATTTGAATATTATAATTGTTGTGTTTTATTAAATGAATATCTTTGCTATTTGGACTTAAACTTTGGCTTCAGTTTTATTTTTAGGAGTTGTTTGTAAATGAATTTAGCTTATAGCACCATATGCTAAACGACCTAAGGCATCAATTTAAACACTCTGATTAGGAAGAAGATCTATTGAATATTAATTAAGACATGTTTTTCATTGTCACTTTCTTTTTGAAGCATGGCGATTTTCTTATAATTTAAGATCGCTATATAAATGATCGCCATTAAAATTGGTTGTTGATTAGATGGTAATATTAAAATCCGTAAAATACTTAACGGAGAAGAGGGGCAAATTACAATAACAACTGAATCTCATGGTATTTGGTTATTTCAGGTTATCCTCTGTAATCTGGGATGGTTATCGTTGGATTTTTAATAGATATCCTTGGTAATTTCAAACTATACTTTGGATAGCTCTTGATATCTCGGAATATTCAAATCTATTTCAAGAATGCAGGATGACAATTTGAAAATTTACAATAACTACACTAAAGAAGATATCAAAAAACCAAAAAAAATACGATTTCTACAAGAACGCCGAGGAATAAAAATGAGGTATTTTGCAGATCACCCTCATTCATCTCTGAAGCGCTGCCCTCATCCACTTTAAATTCTTGAATAGCATGCTTTTCAGCGATACCAAAATTAAGATGTAAGTACGAAAAAAGCAGAGAGATGCCTGGAGGGCCTACTGTGACGAGAACGAGGATCACTCACAGACTGCACGGTTCTAGAAAGTCCTCGCAAAAGGAAAATATCGCGATCTAGATATACTAAAAATGGAGGACGGCACCAAGACTCTAACCTACAAGACAGTCTTGAACTGCTTATGCAGATCCATTTCCCTGGTTCGTCGGCAACAGACAACAGGAACTGGCCAGACGAGACAAACTTTAAACCTACTGATTTGGACTGGCAAAGTCCAACCAAATAGTCAGTGAAGACAAAGTATGATGGAGAGTACTAAAAATCTCACCCTTCAAATCGCCAGGTACAGACGGCATCTGACCAGCCCTACTACAGTGGGGTTTGGACGAGCTACTGCCGCACTTGGTAAAGGTGTTGGTATGCTGTGCTACATCCCGAAGGCATGGAGAGAAGTAAGAGTGGTGTTCATACCAAAAACAGGAAGGATGGATTACACTTCCTCCAAGGCCTATCGACCAATCAGCCTAATATCCCTTTATTATGAATGCTCTGTAGAGGCTGTGTGAGCGATACTTGAGAGACTGCGTACTTGTCAACCGACCGCTGCATCCCAACCAACATGCGTACACTTCGGGAAGATCGACCGACACGGCCTTTCATTGAGCAGTGAGCCGGATCGAGAGATCGCTTGACAATAAGAAGTCCTTAGGTGTATTTATTGATATTGAGGGTGCGTTTCATAAAACCACCTATGGAAAAATTAAAGCAGCCTTTAAAAACAGTGGCGTCCCTCCTGCTGTCAGTGGCTGGATTTTCAACATGTTCTCAGAGAGACTTGTGCAAATAAATGTGGAAGACACTGCTATGGAACCTTTTGCACCGCCTCAACCCGAACGGATTCTGCTCAATGGAAAGTTCGAAGGAGTTCTGTGCAATCGAATGCAGAGTGCTTTTCGTTTAGTCGAAGAGTGATGTGGGGAGCACTCCCTGTCTGTAAACCGCAGCAAGACGGAGATGGTGCTCTTCATCAGAAAAAGGAGAACGGAGCTACTATGGCCTCCGACTCTCCTTAACACACAATTAAATTTTGCGTCTCAAGTTACATACCTTGTGATCACCTTCAATGCTAAATTAACCTGGAATCTTCATTTAGAACGAATATTGAAGAAGGCATACATTTCTTATGAACAGTGCCGCAGGACTGTGGTAAAGACCTGGAGTATGAAACCAGCAGTAGTAATATGGATCTATACTGCTATCATAAGACACATGATTGCCTGTGGAGCAGTAATTTGGTGGCCCAAGAGTCAACAAAAAACGGCAATGCTTAAGGTCAGCCACGTATAGAGGTTAACCATAACGGGAGCTGTGAGAACAACCCCAACCAGCGCCATGGAAGTAATGTTGTGCTTGCCGCCCCTAGATATTTATCTAAAGGAGGTGGCTTTGACTGCATTGCTAAGTAGAACGACTATGAGCGTTCTACTTCCGTAGTCTACGAATTGAACTCACATGGTCTATAAAGGTACACACAAGCACAGTTCAGTCTGAATGGTGGCCGGTCAGAAAATCCCAGAAGAAAATATCCCAGTCAGTTTTAGCCCAGCCAAAATACCCCAAAATAAAAAATACCCTAACAAAAATAACCCGCTACAAAAACATCCCAATTACAAATATATTGTGTTTGTTGTGTAGGTTTCTTCAATTACACGTATCCTTCATTACACGTGAAGCGTTCCACATTCACGTAAATTGGTGAAGCCCCGGTAGGGTTTAAGAGTGAAGCCCGAATGGGGTCCAGGGGCGAAGCCCCGGTGGGGGTTAGTTTGGGTTAGTTGGATTTTTTTGTAGAGTGATATTTTTGCCATGGGATTTTTTTGTATGCGTTATTTTGGTATGGGATATTAATGATTGGGATATATTGACTGGGATTTTAAGTGCTCTTATAGTTTGGTTGGGCATTTGAGCATAAACTTAGCCCAATTAACCCAAACTAAATTTAAATTTTCTATTGGGCTATAATTTCAAAATGGAACATTTCTGTGCTCAATACCTCGCAAAATTGGTTAACATCATTATAACAACACATTTTTCGACAACTTTTTTATCTCTTGAAATCGTCATCATGGCTCTAAGAAAGCTAAGTGCTTCTTTTTTAAAATTAGACGCAGTTACTTACGGGCCTGTACTAATTTTTATCCGCTCCTAATTGATCCAGAATTCAATTCAATTTGGCCCTTAGGATATGCATAAAACCTAACTTTTTTCCGTTACCAATCCTGACTACATAATTTGTTTTTTTTTTAATATGAAACCCGCACATACGGAAAATTGTGACAAAATGCACATAATTATTTTAGTGGTTACTCCAAATATGTAGCATTGTCACTATCATGCCTTTATCTTGATAAGATATCTATAGTCGTCTGTGTAATAAATATTGTATTTGTCATATGTTTGTGTTGATTTAGGGTTGATTAGTCATATAAAAATAATGTTATGTCATACTTTTAATTTAATATCACTTCCGGCGTTTGCACCATAAAACTTTTAACAATTTCATAATTTATCTTATCTTGAACATGGTTTTCTTATTTATAATATCGTTTTCGTCTTGTTTTTTTTTGGAAGATAATTGGCTCTTTTCCCTTTGAAAATCAGCATAAATCTTGGAGCTTATTATTTATTATTTACCGCATTTGACGAGATTTTTTTTTTTAATTCTATTATTTCTTGTTCAGTTTCCTTTCGGTTTTTTCGAATTTCTCCCAAACGACTTCACCTCGTTGGAAATTTCTTGTTTTTGATTTGTCACTTTCTAAATGGAGAATTCGTCTCTTAAAGAATCCGATTCTACTGAAGGTTCTTTTGCAATTTTATTTTATGTACAGGATGTGTTACAAAATGCAATATCTAAGTGTCGTAGGAATGATGAAAAAAATGATTTAACTGTAAGTTACAGAAAGCTCTAATTATACAGAGTAGTTCAAAAACTTAGAAAGTAATTTTTTCAAAAGTGCGGAACAGTTTAATATTTTGATGGAAAAACGAAGTTTGCTACATATGGGTTATTGATAGCGCCCGATTTATTAATGGCAATGACAATATTGCCAAGTTTACTGTTACGTAACTATTTTTTCTTAATGGAACCCCCTCTTCATTTTTATCGCAATTAATTCATCGCATCGCTGTTACTATACCCGCAAATATCAAATCTTACTTCGTTGTTTCTTGAAATATGGCAACTTTTTTCTCTGTCTTACCGAAAAAGGATTTATCTATTTTCAAGGAAAGTCGCTCGAGTGCATCCTGTTCCAAAAAAAGACAAGAAACATAAGGTCATAACTCAAACTATCGCCCAATTGCCTTGCTTCCAATAATCTCCAAAGTCATGGAACGTGTAGTCAATCAGCAACTAATCAAGTACCTTGAGACCAACAGATTAAGTAGCGACAACCAATACGGCTTTCGCAAAGAGAGATCGACAGGATATATATTGGCCTATGTCACTCATATATGGAGTAGGGCAATTGGCAGAATCGACCATTCCTTCATCCTCGTCAATCGGACTATTGGGTGTCTCGGTCAAGAGCAATATGTCTTGGCATCACCACGCTGCTAGCATCGCAGAAGCGTGGTGCACTATTTCGCAACAAAAAACTGTATACACCCCAGCAGCTGCTCTTGCTCTACAAAGCGCCGCGCCGAAGCATCACCCTAAAGCTGCTGGATTCCATTCAATAGAGCTGTGCGTCTCGTTGGCGACTTGGAGTTGACCCGGGATCTGGATAGTCTGGAACACCGCAGACATGGGCCGAGATATCCCTGTTTTACAGATATTTCTACGGCAGATGTTTCCAGGATTTTGCCTGCCTCATCCCGCCCCCAGCGATGCCTGTCAGACCGTCACGACAGACGGCAAGAGCGCAGCCGTTCGTTGTACAACTGGAAACACCTAGAACATCGCTTTACAAGGACTCATTTGTCTGGCGCACTGCATCGCTGTGGAACTCACTCTCAGGACATCTGTTGTCCCCAAATTACAACGTACAACAATAAGAACCGTGCCGATCAACATCTTCGCACACACACCGCTTATCGAGTGCCATGGGATCTCCCTTTAGATCCATGACACACACAGCGGTTTTTGGCGAATCGGCTGCCGAATCGGCGCGCGGCGACCATGACACACACGGCGCATGCATCAGATGACGTGCCGAGGCGGCTAACAAGTAGCGACTCGTCAATCGCCGCCGTGTGTGTTTTTCCCCATTTACAAAGTATATTATACGCGCCGAGTCGCCGTCCGACTCGGCAGCCGATTCGGCAAAAACCGCTGTGTGTGTCATGGCTCTTAGTGTGTGTGTCATTGCCATAAAAAAAACCTCGCGTTTTCGTTTGAAAGCACCGAAAAGGTCTAATACTAATATTTTCAGAACGACTCTGGACGAAAAACGAAATTTGCTACGGAAGCGTTTTGGTTGTGCTCGATTCATAAATATCAATGGCAATGTGGCCAAATTTACGATTTTTAGATACTTACTTAAAATATTACGAAATCTTTATGTTGAAAAAGAATCCTAAATTCAACATTAATTAAAAAAAGGTATTGAACATGTACAATGTTGCAAACTAATTTACTTAGTTTAGTTTAATTTTTAAATTGGAGGTATGAGTCGTCCATATTAAATCCCGTTTTTGTCAAATTACTTAGTCTTGTCAAAATGCTTCTCCATCTAAACAAATCTCAGCGAATTAATATTTTTTCGAGGGGTTGGGCATAATGAGATCCTATGAGGGATGTATCCTTTTGTCATTTTCAGTCGATTTCTCTTAATTAACCTTGAATTTAAGATAAAGAAAATAAAGCTCCAAAGTTGGAAGTGGCAATATTGCCATTGGTATTTATGAATCGACCACAACCAGGAATCCTTATATAGCAAATTTCGTTTTTTCATCATCAGCCGTTCTGAAATTATTAGATCCTTTCCGGACCTTTAAACGAAGATGCTGGATTGACATATTTTAAGAAACAAGCGAAGTAAAAATCTGATATTTGAGGGTTACAGTAATAGTTATGCGATTAATTAATTGCGGCAAAAACGAATAGGGGTTCTATTTAAACACTTGCATCTAAAAAACCGTAGACTTTGCAACATTTTTAGTACCATTTACGTAACATGATATTTGGTGGTCATAGTAATAGTGATGTGATGATTGAATGATGAATGCATTGAACCTCGTGTGGAACATTCCTTGCACGTAGGCCACACACCAATTCAGTCAGAAATCCCCCCCTTCCTAGCGAAGGCACACAGCTTCCTCGGTATTAGCACGCAGTTAATAAAGCGCACCCCTCCCTTTCTCGCCAACGCTGAACAACCGGCAAGAACATGAGTGCGTGGACGGTTTCTTGTCCTCCAGGCACTACCTATATTCCGGATCTTTCACGATCGCAGCAGGTGCATATGCCTGTTTCAGCGATAGCGGCTTATAGAAACCCCGCCACAAAACTTATATACCTGCCTTTCAGAGGCAGCAAGGCTGGGTCACCTTAGAGTAACCTAGCCTGGAGTAGTCCACCAAAGTTCCTTGGCTCGCACCTTCATTGCATTCCTTAGAATAGCAGCGGCTGTACTGTAGTGTACCTATTACATGCTCAGGTTCCTTTGAACGGATTGAGGAACCCCGTCGTGTCAGATGGTCAGCCTCCTTGTTTTCCGGGACATTAGAATGCCCCGGAACCTAAACAAGTCTGACACTTTTATGCCCGACCAAAGACGGCTTCCCGCACTCAGACACTAGCCAACTAAGCACCTTTGCTGTACGAGCAGATGCAGATGTCCTTCCCTTTCAACAGATTCTCATACCCGCATTTGAGGATCGCATGCATGCTATTATTATTTTTAAATCGAGCGCAAACAATAATTCTCTTCTTCTTCTTACGTTGGGGTTACATGAATATCAACAGTCTCTACTACTGAGATGCTGAAGTCCAGCTTTCATACCATCGTTTGGGCGGTCGCCCTGGAAGTCGTCTGCAAACTGGCTTCTCGTTTCTTGCTATCTTTGTTAGCCGATTGTCGGCCATTCTATCCACATGTTCTCTCCTTCTTACTCGAGCTCATCTCACTGGATCCTGAGTCCTACATTCTTCCCTTATTTCGCTTCTTCTCTTATGATTATATAAAGTATGTCCCGTTATCGCGATCAGTGCTTAGGATGCGTTTGGATATCGTGTTTTCTGTTCTAGTTTCTATAGCTTATGTCATCATGGGTCTAACGCAGGTTTTACATATCCTTACTTTACTTCTTGTGTTCATATGTTTGTTTCTCCATATGATATCTCTTAGGTATTCTGACGCTAATGCGACCTTTGTTGCTTGGGATTGTACTTCGTTCTTAAGTCCTTGCTGCTGGTGATGTCTAACTCTTATGTAGTAAGTTTCGTTTTTCTATCTTCAGCCTTTTTCCTATCCCGCTATCACAGAAAGGACAAGAGATACGAAGATATTTTAAATATAAAATTTGTTTAGAAATGAGTACGTTTTAATTTTATCATATTTTGTAATATACAGGGTATTTAGTTTAGCCAGGGCTGATAGCAACTTTCTTATTTTAATTAAAACACAATATAAATTTGCACGATTTTGGATTCCACGTGAAATTCTGCCTAATTGATGTATCACACTCTATCCGGAAAATTATTAGTTTAGGAGATAGAAACAAATGTAAATGAAGTTTTTGGACAGGTTCTTAGAGAAAATCGTTTTTTTCCATCTTCAACCATTTTCTCGATCAGTACCTCTTCGAAAAGTCCAAAAGCTTGATTTTCATTTGCTTCTATTTCTTAAACTAATAACTTTGCGGATTTTGGTAGAATTTATTAATATGACATTAAATGAAACGTAAAATTAATTCACATTAATTGAAAATCTTATATTTCCTCCTTTGGCTTTTACTACTGCTTCTAAGGCGTCGGTCGTGGCGTACTTTGTACGAAATACGCAACCCTTTCTTAGCCAATATCGTTCCACTATTCTATAAAACTTCCACCAGCTTCTCTAATTTGCGGGTTGACGCAGTCTGTTTCTCAAATGGTTGCCCATCTCATCCGATAAGTGCTCAATTGGATTTAAATCAGGCCAACGCAAACGATTTATGCCTATCTCGTTTGAATATTGGCTCACGTTACGCTCGATATAAAGTCGATCATTAACGTAAACATAAACGAAGTCATTCCCAACAATCATGTTCAGACAGTATTTCAATATATCTTCGGAATTGAGAGAGTTTCCTGGCAAAACTAAAAGTTTAGGCTTTGCTTCAAGAAATATACGTCTCCATACCACCACAGAACCTCCACCAAAACTTGCCTTCTCTAGCAACATACCATCATTGTATCTGGCACTAGGCAGTTTTTAAATTCGTGTAAAAACATAGTTTTGATTTGAGCCCCTGTAATATTTTGTATTAAAATTTAAGTTCCCAACTAATTACGAGTTTATGAAGAAGGGATATGGCTATACATCAATGAAACTATTAATGGGATCTAACAACTTTTCAGAAGTTGATAAAATTTTTGACCTCGACACTTTTTTTGTAAGCCATGGTTATCTATCCATTGTATTGTATTTCCCCATATTTATTAAATGAACACATTCTTTATCATATATTATACATGTTGGAGATTGTAGCTAAGTGAGTTATGGAAAGATTATTGTTCAAACGCCAATTATTATAAAATTATTTGAAGATATGCACTTTGCCTTAGTAATAGTGATTAATCAAAATATGGGATTAAATTATTAGAAGAAAGGTCGCTAGTATGATAAAGAAAATAAAACTGCAGAAGAAGAAATATATCAGTAAAAATGTGTTTGAAGATTGAAACAATACGCACCTGTAAGACGATACACAGAGCACCATTCTGTTAGCTTGATATGACGCGACCGATTACGCAACCAACCAAAACTAACCCAAGGCATGCCCAAAATGAAGAAAAGAACGTTTTACGAACATAACCTTAAAAAAATATTAAGAAACACCGACGGGAAACGAATCCGGGCCGCCCTATCACAGACAGAGCATCTGACCATTCGACCACCAGAGTAGTTAAAAGAAATTCATTGCACTGCAAAGACATTTAGCATTTCAAATTTGGCAACGCCTTCAGCGATTCTGATTGGCTCTATGCGGACACAGGCTAATGGCACAGCAAGCTGTACTAATAAATGGTGCTCTGTGTACGCACCTTACTACTTACTTTTGGAAATTTTTATATTTATCAAATCCAATAAGGAGCTTAGCTTTTGGCATGAGCTTACTTTTGTGTAACCTCTCCTCACTTTCGCTCAGCATCATCTGATTATTGCATAAGTTTTCCTAAATCCGATAATATGTCGTCTCTCATTAAAAATAAAATTATTTGCATCACTTTGAGATCTATAACTTTTATTTCAATTTTTTTTCATAATTCTTATAATGAGATCTAACAACTTTTTCAGAAATTATTAAACTTTGAAATTGATAAAAAATTTGACACTGTAAGCCAGTATATTTATAAATTACTCGAAAAATTACTTTTCAATGGTATTTTATAAAAGTTTATCGCTACTAACTATAACGATTCTCACTCAACGTAAGCATTAACATAAAAGATGTATTTTCTTAATTTTATCTCTTTTTTTAACGAGTTACAATAATTGTGTAATAAACACATTTTTTAACCTATGTTAAACATGTAGAAGAATCCGTCATTTAGCTAAGTGAGTTATGGAAAGATTATTGTTCGAACGCCAAATATTATAAAATTATTTCAAGATATGTACTTTGCGTTAGTAATAGTGTTTAATCAAAATATGGAGTTAAATTATTAGAAAAAGGTTGCTAGTATGATAAAGATAATAAAACTGCCGAAGAAGAAATATATCAGTAAAAATGTATTTGAAAATTCAAGCAATACGCAGCCTTACCTTTGGAAATTTTTATATTTATCAAATCCAATCAGTGGCATAGCTTTTGGCATGAGGACCACGTTGAGCTCACTCTTGTGTAACCTTTCCTCACTTCCGCTCAACATCATCTGATTATTCCCCAAGTTTTCGTCCATCAAACGATCGATAATTGGGTTTTGAGAGTAAGTCAGGTCCCGACCTTGGATCTCGGGGTTGTAGAAACTTTGATCTTGGAAGTCCGGGCTTGTATTGGTCGGTTCCTTGATTGTGGGTAGTTGGTGCGGATTCGGGAGGCCCTTCTGCAAATTGGTTAGCTTCAGTATATCCTAGGGTGGTGAAAAGGTGACGGTGAATTTGTAGAAGTGAGGAAACTCGCTTTTTTTGGCATTTAAGTCTCCCAATAAATTAAAAGTGGGGTAAAGGCTGTGTGCATGTAAGAAATATACTAAATGAAAAACTTTTGAATTTGATGCAAAACTTTTAATCCAAAAAAAGGACTTTTTCCTGTAAATGCGTAACAGAGCGCTTTCGGTCTAGGCCACCATCAGTGTTACTTATGAGTGAAAAGAAGCAGTATATCTATGAAACAAACAAACAACATCAATTGACAATGGTCACGTTCGAAATTTCACAGAACTAAATTCTTGGGAAAATGGTTCACATAACTTTAAAAAGAAAAAATGAGGCTGAACCATGTTTCACCCCAAATACTTGGTTCAGCCCTTTTTTTTCTTTTCAAAATTATGTGAACCTTTTTCCCAAATATGTACTTTTGTGAAACTTTGAATGTGACCATTGTCAATAATTGATGTTTTTTGTTCTTTTCGTAGATATGTTGCTCGTTTCCACTGATAAGTAACACTAATTTTCTTCTGTTTAGTGTAATTGTTGGTCATTATAATGGCTTCATGTTCTAAAGATATGAAAAGACCTATTTCTGAAATAGAATTGCACCAAATCGCCAAGGAGCGGAGATGAAGATGTAGGTAACTCTGATGGTACGTATATAGAATGCAATCGTAGCTCGGAGTCGGAGATGAGCTATAACAATTCAGATTCAGATTTAGGTGAACACATATCTGACACCAATGATTCAGATATATCTTCATTCTTTTATGGACGCTATAAAGCTAATAAAACTAGTTTTAATGATATTGTGTCGTTTCACACTTATTCTTTGGAAACACATTTTGCTACAGAGCCACCACGAAGCGCCTGAACCCTCACCAACAAATTGATACGGAATCTACCTGGACTCTAAGGGGCAGCAAAACAATTAGGCACTAACCCTGCACCTGACGACGTATGGCGCTTATCGTTCTCATATGATACTGTTCAAGAGATATTGACATGGACGAATAAACGCCTTGAGAAAAAAAGAGGTAACGTAATAAGGACAGTGCGAATGTTAATGTTCGTGCACTAGGTATTATGGCTTTTTGGGGCCGCTCTTTTACATTGAAGTGTTTAAAAGCTCGAAGGAATCTTTGGACACTTTCTATGCAACAGATACATTTCCCGAGCAGCTATGAGCAGACGACGAAATAATTTTGTCATGCCTCAGATTTGATGATCCGTCTACTAGAGAAGAAAGAAAAGCGGATGATCCCGTAGCTCCAATTAAAGGCAACTTCGATTTATTTTTTTCCAATTGTCAAAAAGATTATTCCATATGGGAATGCGCTTGTGTAAGTGAGCTAGCTATTGTAGCATTCCGTGGAAGATGTAAATTTCGCATGTTTTTGCCAAAAAACCAGTCAAGGATGGCATAGAAATGCAAATAATACCGATGATTGTGGCAGTTATCTCTTGATTGCTTTATTTACACCCGGAGAAACAGTGTTGGTAGAACTTGAAGCACAGAAGAAAAACGTCCAATATCATGCCAATCGGTTATCCGCCATCCTGTTACATTTTAATTTACACGGAAAAACACCTCTAGTTACCAGATCTGCCGGATCGTCCTCAGATTTTACATAACGCCAATTTTCACACTCCGTTAAAGTTTGTATCTGTGAAACTCGATTAGACACAAACTGATTGAAATTATTTGCCGGTGACTTGATCCACTTCGCTTACCAGTTTTAAAAGCAATAACGCAGCCGAAAGCTCCAATTTTAGTATCGTTAAAGCCTTAATGGGCGCGACCTTACTTTTCGCACACAATAAACAAGCCTCTATGCGGTTTAAGGCGTTTACATTTCTAATATAAACACAAGCACCAAATGCATGTTGACTGGCATCAGAAAAACCGTGTAGTTCCACCCTTACTGGAGCATCACACGATACAAATCTAGGAATCGAAACACTGTTAAATTCGAACATTTCAGTTTTAAACCTTAACCACTAATTTTTTATCTCTACTGGAATTTCATCATCCCACGACAATTTCAGCAATCACAATTTTTGAAGAAGAATTTTAGAAATTATACTGGCACTCAACAACCCCAAAGGATCAAACATTTGTGCGATGTCTGAAAGAATTTTCCGTTTGGCAACTACATTAGCTTTTGAAGAAGATCCAATTTTATAAGTAAAGGCGTCTAAAGAGCATTTCCAAAACAACCCCAATGTTTTAGTTTTCTCACCATCACCTAAATCCAATATAACATCATGCCCTTTTGTGTCCAAACCCATCTGAGTCAAGAAAGTTATACCGTTGGACCAAAATTTTCTAAGCTCAAATTCTGCCAATTTTAAAATACTGGTAGTTTCCTCAATTGCCTCTGTAAGTGTTGATGACCCCGAAATTAAATCATCAACGTAAAAATCCGCATTAATCATTCTAGAAGCGTTCGGATGGTTTCCTTTACATTTCAAAGCCAGCTGTTTTAAACACCGAACTGCTAAAAAAGGGCTAGAAGTCATTCCAAAAACCACCGTGTTTAAATCGTATATTTGTACCTCCTCTGACGGATCCTTTCTCCAAAGAATCCTTTGATATGACCGTTGATCTTCCTTACCCAAATATGCCTATACATTTTTGTAATATCTGCGCAAAATGCCACCTTATTCTGTTTAAACCGCAATAAAATTGACAGCAAATTATCCTGAATTTTAGGATCAACGTATTGTAAATCATTGATGGATACCCCACTATCTGAACGTGGCGATCCATCATACACAACTCTCAATTTTGTTGTGGAGCTACTCTCCTTAATCACCCCGTGATGTGGAAGAAAAAATTATACTTGATCATGCTGAAAATTGCTAACCTTACTCATATGACCCACATTTTCATATTCGGCCATGTAATCACAGTATTGTTTTCGCAATGAATCACTTTTTTGAAACCTTCTTTCCAATGAAAATAACCTTTGCAACGCCATTTGCTTCCAATCCCCAAGCTTTTCTACAGAATCCTTAAAGGGAATGGATACAACAAAACGACCATCCTTATCCCGCGAAGTTGTAGAAACAAACAAGGTTTCACACATTGCTTCCTCTGAAGACAAATTTTCCAATGTTGCCAAACCAGGTTTCTCCCATTACCAAAATTTTTGAAGTTGAGTTTGCACGTCCGAATCCACAGTTAAATTACAAAAAGTTTTACGTCTCTTCTTACAAAATGTATTATTTTGTACCTTCCCAGAAACAATCCAGCCCAAAGATGTATTCTGAAGACTTGGCATCCCACTGCCCAATGATATTTGACCAACTTGCAGAAGTTTCCAAAATAATCCAGCCCCAATAAGCATCTTCAAGTATATAAAAAGTTGGATTTGCCAGCAGCCTGGTATATTAAGTGATTTTAAATTTATTTCGTAAAGAGGAAGCTCCTCACTAATCTTGGATATTATCAAGCATGCCATTGAAGCCTTAAAATCACCCACAGCTGATAAAAATTCAACGTCACATATCTAATTAACACTACAGTCGCCTTGACTTATCCCTACCACATCCACAGAGACATCCACTGGTTTAGCCTGCAAACCTAGCTTATGGTACGTATCCTCTGAAATAAAATTACTCATAGAGCCTGAATCCAACAGCGCCCTCAAGAATCCCACCAGAAACATCCTTGACCTTGACCACTGCTGTCGAGAGTAACACCTGTCTTCGAAAACCACAATTTGGATAGCTACTCATTGACATCGTAATTGTCTGTTCTGTGCTCCCACTAGCATCAATTTCTCTCCCACCTTTATCTTCTTGAGTCTTACCAGGCTCTGAAAAGACCCTGGAATAGTGCAATAATGTATGATGGCTCAAACCACACTTTTCACATTTAGGGCCGTCACATTTTGGACTAAAATGATTTGAAGAAAAACAACACATGCAAAGCCTATTTCTTTTTACCATAGTTACTCGTGAAACTGGTAAACTCAATTTTTTTTTAGAATTCATGAGTATCCTTACACACAATACATTTTTACCTACACTTATAAATGTTTTTTGTTCATTCCTTGGCTTACGCTAATTGCCCGAAGCATTATGATCTCTATCCACAGCCTTTCCCATAGAATGCTCCAACGTTTCCAAAAGATCAGCCCTACCCTTTATAAATTCTTGAAAATCTTTTAATGAAGGTGTTTCATTCTTTACTTTCATACTCTCCCACTACTTCAGACGCACGCGGGCTAACTTAGTTGCTAAATGAAAAATTATCAAATCATCCCAGAATTGCACCGGTCTACCCAAGTTTTCCAAAGCTCGCAAATGCTTTGAAACTGTATCACAGAAGTTCCTCAAACCCTCAGAAGATTCATTTCTCAAAGCAAAAATACCTGAAATATGGTTTTGAATCAATATTCTTTTATTGTCGAATCTTTTACAAAGTGAATCCCAAGCTATAATATACTTCGACGCACTGAACTCAATGGAGTCGATAACTTGCTTGGCAGAACCCGTTAATTGTGCCCTTAAATAATGAAATTTTTGCACTTCACTAATACCTTCATTTTTATTAATTAAGCTTTCAAATGTGTTAAATTCCAGCCACTTATTATATGACAAATTAAAAGTTGGAATATTAATTAAAGGTAGCTTAACCGCATTTGATAAGTTTCCTGACCCATTTATAATGAAGTTATCCCCGGTATTAGTGTTTAAAGGTGTCCCTTGAGAATCCGCAATATAATGATTATTTAGGATCTTTTTTGCCTTACTTACTATCTGAAAATAATCATTTTCAAAAGTCTCCCTTTCACTAAGCCTTTGTTCAAAATCTTCCTCATTAGAGTTAACCGCTATCTCATTCGATATTCCTCAAATTCACTTAAAATCTCCACAGTTTTATTTAACCTAGTTTCCAACTCAATACAAATTGCTTCATCTAAAATTTCATTCTCCCCTAAATTTAAAATTTTACTCTCGATATCTGCCAAGTATTTTTTGAAAAGAGTGACTCGCCCCTTCACAGCCCCTCGTTTTTTAATTAACAATTTGATCTCTTCCTAATACTAGAGACTAGAGAGATTATACTCTAAATACAAGAACAAATATACCAAAAATAATTAAAGACTACAGTAAATTCAACTCCTTAACCCATGTTACCTGACCTTTACTTAATATCAACTGTCGCTCGCACTCCACACTACGAAACGGTGTCCAATTAAGTTCACTTTCAACAATTTCGCCACCACGAAGAGGCCACAGCGCGTATAAACATCCACAGTTACACGCTGACTCACTGTATTTTTACCTCTCCACAATCGGTGGAATGTATCCAAAATTAATTTATCCAAAGTCCGTAATACTCACCCACGGAGTATACTATAGCTCTCAATCAAAATTTAGAAAATGCAAAAGAAGCAGAAATTTATATGATACGCGATATTAGATAACCTACAGCTTTTTAAAGGTGTTCGATAAGCAAATTGGCAGGATCAGTAAACGAAAACGAGAAATAACGATAATATAAACGATATAGACAGCAAGCGACCTACAGTCGTTTAACAGTCATTCATTAATCATAATGATATACTACGATAATACTTACGATAAGAAAAGCAAACGACCTACAGTCGTTTAACGGTAATTGATTAATCCAAACGATAACGATAATATATATACGATAAGAAACAAGGTAGATT
The DNA here is from genome assembly GCA_016904865.1 of Pissodes strobi. Classification (NCBI taxonomy): domain Eukaryota; kingdom Metazoa; phylum Arthropoda; class Insecta; order Coleoptera; family Curculionidae; genus Pissodes; species Pissodes strobi. The sequence goes on along the minus strand of JAEQML010042336.1, from coordinate 9,058 downwards.
TTACTTGTATCTAGTAGATTTGCAGTCACTGGCGTTTCCTGCGAAGGTACGTCTCCACCATGTGGTCGTATCACCTTGACAAGAGGCCTATGTGCGGCCAAATGACACCGGGAACTTGCTAGGTCGGCATAGAACGGCCGCTGACGGACGTCAGCCGCAAAGGGAGGAAATTCTAGCCCACAGAAGGACCCTTTAAAAATAGGGGTCACCACACTACCCATCACATATCGGTTATAGGTGATATGGCCGATAATTTTAGAAAATACACACTAGCTCATTTGCCAAATGATGCAATGACCCAATCAGGCGGTATTGACGGGCGGGGTTGGAGTTAGCCAATCAGGCGTCGTTATTTAACTGGAGTTCTGTAACGCGGAGGCTCCCTAAATACGCAAACGGATTCACCTTTCGAGCGGCTCGGAACAATGGACGTAAGGTGGCGAGAAGTAAGGTAGCGAGGGTATCCATAACACAAATCGACCAGTAAAAAAGAAAAATCGCACTACTGGATTTTGTAACATTTACAACGTTACAGTGCCATTAAAAGTAACCAAAGGTAGATGTGTCAGGTTAAGGGTTAAATTAAATTACCGTTCAACTTAGCCGCCGACAGTGTCGTGGTTCTCTTATAGCGAAGTTCTTCCGATAGTTATTGATTTAATTGTCTTTGATTTAAAACAATTTATGTAGCTGGTTGTCTTAGTGCGAATACTAATGTAAATGTGTGTCTATTGTATATTGAATCTATCGAAAGTGGTCTAAGTCCTAACTAACCTCAAATTTTCTGATTGATCATATTATTTTTTTTTCAGAAACTAGTACGGTTGAAAGAGTTGGAAATTTTAGCAAAACGAGCGGCATTTGCTATTTGTGCTCCATACCCTAATACGTCTTGTCATGATCGACTTTCTCTTAAAGAAATATAATAATATAGCCGTCGTCATTACTTTTTATATGTAGCATATCCATCACTAGAGTAGACATGTTTTACTCTAAGAACGTTTTTTCTCTTATTGGTTTGTCAGTTTGGTGTTATATTTGGAAAACTTATTCACACAAGCATGTGTAAACAGCAAAAGCAGTTACGTTTTAACTTGGATTACAAATATATTGAGTGTTTATTGTAATCATTAATATTAATAATTCAATAATATGAAATGTAAAAACGTTTAATTAATAATAAAGTACATTTTGTGCTCAATTTAACATTATATTTGAATTGTTCAATGAAATCCAATGACACTATATAGTTGAAACAATACTAGAGCAATATCATTTTTCAAACATAAGCTTTCATTCTTATCACTTATCACTATATTTGAGGAATCATTGAATTAATTGGTACGTTTGGGTTAGTTTTTGTGTAGCACTGCTAAATACTAAAGTTGGTCAAAACGTTCGTTTTAAAATTATAGTTGCTACCCTCCAAGAAATGAATAATATTTAATTTTCTGTGGACGTCATGAAAGAAATTAAAAGTCAGAAGTGTCAATATTACATAGTACATATTATGGCTGTAAATAAAAGTATGTTATCAATTGGTTCCTGAACTTACTTCCACAAAACTGTGACAACCTGTTTCTAAGTACATATTACCAACAAAAAACATTCTAATAAAATAAGTTTCTATATACCATTACTTACATGTGAAATGGACTCAATATCATGCAGCAACTCCTCCAGATTCCCTCCATTAGAAAACGTCGTGCTCGGTGTGGTATTGCTGTAGGTCAAATTTTTGTTAAAATTTTGATTATCGATTTTGACTATAAGATCTGTTGCTTTTTTCTCCATACTCTTAACTTCAGGCGGTGGATTGGCGTTCTTTGGTACTAACACCATATTTTGATAAAAATTGCTTGCGTTTGTGTGTACGATTTTTTTGCTGAAATATATTAGAAGTCTATTGAAAATAGAGTTGAAATTATCGAAAAGTTTCGTGAGGAAAGCGAGAATATTTTGGCATAAAGATGCTGGGAATTCCAAATCAATCAATTTATTAGGTACATTATTGATTTTTGCCCACGGCCCTAGTCTGGTCTCTGCTTTCGTTGGCATGCTATGATGATAACCTATATTAATTATTATAAAAGTTTCAGGAATAAATGGAAAAGTTGGGCAATTATTCCTTATTCACGACCCACAGTTAATAGATAATTGTGTAATAACTGTTTATTCATCTTTGGGTGTGTTGTCAGAAAATCGTCATGGGGGATTTGAAAAGGAAAAGGTTGGGTATTCGGTATGAAGCAATTTTTGAAAAAGAAGATAGCCAGAAAATCGTCGTGGAGGATTTGAATGCGGTATAGCTTACATGGTAACATAAACAAATAAAAATTGAGTTTGTACTAATTGGCACTATATTGTTACAGCGTAACAATTGTTTCGTTACAAGCTAATAAGTTTGCGTTGAAGTGGTATAATTTAGTTTGTAAGTACCTTCCGTCAGAAGAAGTCACTGCGTGACGGATCAATTGTTACGGTGTAATAATATAGTGGAAATTAATACAAACTTGATTTTTATTTCTTTACGTTAAACTGTATGAAATGATGAATGAAAGAGCAGTTACTTGAATCGGTTAGGTTTCAACTAGCAACACATTTAAATCCCGGCGAGAGTTCAAGGCGTAAGCACGTGGAACAACCAGCTACATCGATCGATTAGGAAGAATGTTTGTCACGTTTTAAACGATTTCCTAATACATAATGATAATAAAGATACATATCTAATAGTAATAATAATGAAAATAGAGATAATGATCATCAGTGATGATGAGAAAGGCAAATAACATCTGAATTCGAGAGGAGGGTTAAACAGCTGTTAAAAACGGAAATATTTTCTTAGAGCAGTCAACAGTTACGCGTGCACGGTACTTGGATATTCCTTTGGCATTGCGTCCTGGAGTGTGCATTTCAGGAGAACGGAGGAAAATTTTTACAGAGGACTGAACTTTACTCCAAAACATATCAGCCACAATACCACATCGACGAAGTATGTAGTTGATTTCTGGATGAAACAGCTGGCAACTCCGGTTAATTTAAATATTACCACGGGCCAGCTAAAACAAGTGTAATGCACCCTGCAAAGGTTTAACGAAATTACCATTTACGAAACAAAAAAAGAGGGTACCGATCTTATTAAACACTTATACAACTGGAAAGCGCCTGTACCACACGACTTGCAAAATTACTGGGTAAAAAAACTTTAGAGTACACACGAAAAACTTGCTCATCGCGTTAATGAGATTTTGGCCCACATTCTTGATGCAGCTTTTTACCTACTACTTGAAGACCCCAATGATAAGGCTGTACCGGCCGATTACATGCCTGCCCACACTGTATAAGATTTTAAAACCTTCTGCATTGCTCAACGAATTTATGCGGAATGGAATGCTAGCGGAGCAGCAGATGCACACGGAATTATAATTAATGCAGTTATATGCAACCAAGCCTACAAGAAGATCAGAAAGGTATTTGCAGTCTATATCAACTACAAAAAGGCCTGCGACTAAGTGCCACATGACTGGCTCCGGAAAATTCTGAACATATATAAAATAAGACCAACCATAATCGGTTTTCTTAGGTACGCCATGAAAACCTGACGCGTAGAATTGCAAATTAACGATCCAGAATACACTCTGAAGGCCGAAATTATCAATATCAAAAGAGCAATCTTTCAGGGTGATTTCTTGAGTCTGCTGTGGTTTTGTCTTGCGCTGCGTCATCTGTCTAACATGCTGAACTCGACCAAATATGAATTTAATCTTGAAGCAAATTATAGAATGACACTTAAACTGAATCACTTACTCTCTATGGATATACAGCTGGATCAGATGTTACGGACTGTTGAAGATTTCTTAAAGGGAATTCAGACGCAGTTTGGAATTGGTAAGTGTCGCACCATTAACATAGTTCGTGGAAAGCTGCAAGTGGGCAAGTAGAGATAACTGAATTGATGCCGGAGGGCGAAACCTATAGATATCTGGAAATTAAGCAATTACGGAAGATTAAACATCAGGTGATGAAAGGAAATAGCATCTGAATTCGAGAGCAGTGTTAAACAACTGTTAAAAACGGAACTGAACAGCAAAAATCTTTTTAGAGCAACCAACAGTTATGAGTGCTCGGCGCATGGATATTCCTTTGACATTCTGTCCTGAAGTAAAACCGTATATAAAAGCTACAACGCAAACTAGGAACCTTGCTAACAAAGGCCCAAACGAACGGACATTGCCAAACTGTGCGATAATCAGTTCACTAATTTGCTAAATTATATTTAACGAAAGCTCAAGAGTCGACTCCCCTGCTTTTGTGCCAGTTCAACGAGGAATGAACAGAAGCAGAGATCGCGAGAAAGACAGCTTTACTGGGAGTATCCGAATGATGTTATGCAGAAATATACCAACAGATGTGCGTCGAACTGTTGACTCGTCTCAGGAAGATTGTACAAAGAAACGGAAGGCAATTGGCAATTCATCATCAGGTGGTTCCAACAAGAAACTACATGAAATACATCGTCAAAGATCCCTAAATAGAAGGCGATAAGTGCAGATGTAAATGCAAACAACATGTTAGTGCAAATGTCAGCTTCTCCCTGCAACGGAATATAATGATGATGATGATGATGATGTTGCCAAGATTCTTAATCTGGACTTCGCACCACTCAGGATCGGGTTCCTTATTACAAATTTAAAACTTCGAATAGTTCTGGAAAACTGTTACTTCTGCTTCTGACTCTACTGAGATCGTACAATCCTAAGTCACCAGACGGTGATGCATAATATGCCAGAAATCTATCACTCTCGCAAACAAATTCTTAAGGTTGCAACCTTTGTGGAAGTGCACCCAATATCCAAAATCTACTCAAAAAGAACATTTCCGAGCACCAAGAGTTGGAGGTCAGAATGAAAAGGCAGTGGCGATGAAACAGTGCCAATAATAATTTCATCCACTAGAGTTGACTAAAAACCTCTACAAGCCCATTCAGAAACCTGTCATGCTTTCTACCGCGAGAAATGTTGGGAAGTTTATCGGAAACCCCCCAAGATTGAAAACATCAGAAGTGCGATCCCCAAGGATCCTATAACTGGAAAAATTCCAGCAGAGTTTAATCCTTCTGATGGTTAACCCATCTGGGATTACGTGAATTCTCCCGTCTGTATGCCGAAAGGCATGCAGAAAGAATAAATAATAACATAACGTAACATAATCCGAATTTTGGTAACTAATACATCTAATTAAGAAAAACATAAAATGGAATCGCTTAAGGTCACAGATTATTATACATCAGAACTATTGCCTACAGGCAATACTTCTATAATATAATATAATAGTATTGCCTATAGTCGATACTTCCGTAACTACTCTGGATGACTTTTCTTAATTTCAGAAATCAACATTTTGCAAATGAAGCCAGACTAAGAAATACAATTTATTTTTTTATATATATAGGTTGCTGTTTCCCTTAATATTTCTTTTGACAATGGATTATTTTTTATATGTTAAATAGGCCAATTCAAATTCATTGAGGTCCTTAAAAAATTCCCTGTACATACTATTTAAAATTTAATGATTTTTTTATAATGTGTTGTAACCAAAATAATTAAAGAACGTCAATTTTTCTGCTTACTGTAATAGCGTAGGTATCTGATGGATAACTATTCTTTATTATAAATAATTTTCAAAAGTAGCTGTTGTCAAGTTAATTATTATTTTACTTCACCCCAACCTAGAATCCCTTGAAATAAACGTGATTGCATTAAAGCATATGATATGTATTTTAAACTGATTTAAATTTAAAATATTCTTTAAATGATGGGATTATGATAAAACACCTTTTAGTTCTTCAATTATATACTTAATTAATTAAAATTTCATTTTAGGTGTCTTTTATGTTATCAGCGTACTCAGTTTCAGTTTCATTGTTTATTCTTATTCTATTTTAATTCGAATCTAATTATACTTAGATGGGATTAATTGGGGAGACATTTTGCATATTAACTAAATGGAAGATATATTTTTTAAATTATTGTTAATAAATTATTGTCAAATCAATAATTTCAAGCATTTCCCAGTTCGCTGCTGTGAGCAAACCTATGTAATTTTCTTCCCACCTAACATTAAGAAGATCATTTCAATGAATATTAAATAATAAATGATCTAGTACGGTACCTTGCGATACTCCATAGTTCTAAATTTTAGGTTTACTGTTGAATAAATGCTGTTCAAAATCAGCCATAAAAATCTCGACAAATAAAGGTGAAATTGGAGAGCCCATTGGCAAACCATTAATTTGTTTGAATATTTCATGATTATACTGGAAATAATTTTGATCTTTTTGGACATAAAGATTACAAAGACAAGAGATTCGCTTAAATTTGATATATATAGGAAACCAACAACAACTGATGCAATAATTCACAAAGACTAACCAATCTTGGCAAGTAAAACTTTCTGCTTTTCATAGTCTCATCCATAGACTTTTCAGCTTTCCCCTAGACTCGGCGAGTTTCCAAAAATCAGTATCCATTATCAAACAGATTGCAATTAATAACGGTTATAAGATCGCTTTGATTGACAAATTAATAAAGAAAAAACAGAAAAAAAAATTAACTAAACAATTTTATAACCCTACATTAAAATTAGATAAGGAGCCGTTTAAATTTATCAATTATATTCCGAAAATTACACATAAAGTTTCAAAAAAATTAAATAAATTTGGCTGTAAAACAATTCAGGTTAGTAGGAATAATCTAGGGAGAAGACTAATAAACAATATAGACAAAATTGACAAACAATCTAAATCTGGTGTTTACAAAATAAATTGTGTGAACTGGGATGGACAAACTGGTCGAAACTTAAATATTAGGATTAAAGAACACAAAAAATCGATTTTACATAATATTAAAAACTCTGGCTTAGCAAAACATTGTATAGAAAATAACCATTTTATAGATACGAATAATGTTAAACTTTTACACACCGAAACAAAGAGCAAAAGGCTGAACCTTTTGGAGTACCTGGAAATCCAGAAGTCACAAAAGACAGACGTTTTAAAGACGAACGACCAACTGACCTGCTCTTTAAACACCTCCATGATTGACAGTGCAATAAAAACAAAATACCGACAGGCGGTTTAGTAAGGTATAACAATTTAGATTTTAGTATTCAACTACTCTTGATAAAGGCCTCATCAAGCCGAAACATATGTAGAGAAAAATATCTCATTAAATTATTTTGAAACATCTAAAAGCAGTGTACTAATTATCCCTAGTATTATTTTTCAACGATGTTTCACAAGGATCCTACCGCAGAAACTATTCATTGTATTATGTTCAAATATTTTTGCTAAAGATGAAGTTACAGTTGTAGGTCTGAAATTTTTTAATTCTCTTTTGCCATTATTACTTGTTATTGTTATTAATTATTTCAAATTTAATTGGCACAAATTTCAGTGTTAATTATATTATTTATTAAAATTGATAATGGTGTTAAAATGAAATCAGATATTGCCTTCAATATTTCCGGTGATATATTGTCTATGCCTGGAGAGTTTATTTCTTTTATCATTGCAAATATGTTTAATACATTTTAAAGATCTTTTGATGGTGTCCTTTTCCAATTTGCGATTGGCAAAATGATATTTTTGTTTTTTAATCGATTTTTATAATTCATCATTATTTCTATATTTAATTCATTGTTTTTGTTTTTATAATTGCGTTTAATAATCCTCTAATTTGTTACTTTTTAGTTTTTTATTAAAGTGACATTTTTTAGTACTTTCCACAATAGTTTATTAAAATCGTCTTAAGTCTTTTGACTTATAAACATCATTCCATTGGAACTTACTAAGCATCCAGTATAATTGCTCTTTATTTTTAAAACATAAAACACTTCAATTTGACCACGCGAGCAACCTTTCAAGCCCTATGCCTTTGCTTTTATTTCACCCTTTTATGCTCCCGTTTGCCTTTAATTAGTGGATAGGTTTCTCGTTTTTATTTCCAGAATCTATTCTTACCTCAAGAAATTTTCCGCTTCGCAATTGTTGTGTTCGGGAAAAACCACCTGCTGGTTTTCGTACAAAGGTGGGGGACTGGGAGATATCGCTATGGGCGGCGTTTGAGACTCCCCGTTTTGACTGGACAGCGGCGGCGTGTAAAAATCCCCTGGATATAAAGGAGTTTGATGTACCTAAAATTAGATAGAAATATCATATTTTATTAAAAACTTACTCATGTCGTATCAGTAACGAATCAAATTAAAGCCGTTTATGTTTTAACCTGACAAAACATCAAAATCGGTACTTATTAGGAATTACGGTGACTTATATTATCCCGATTTTAACTCGCATATTTTTGTGTTTTAAAAAGATTTTATGTGTTTTTTTTGTACTTATCGTACAACAATTTAAGATATATATCTATTCTGTACAGTTTAGGTTATTTTGGATACTTTTTAAAAATAGTATTTAAGTCATTTTAATAAATGAAAAATATCAATTCGCCAATATTTAAAAATCAATTGAATTTAAGTTTTAGGCAAAACTAGTTATATTTAGCATTTTATGAAGAATCCAAATATGGATGCAGAGTGTCCATTTTCAGCACATAATCATATAAGATGTTCTATGAAATAGGTCCAAGGAACGATCCCTGAGAAACTCCACCGGAGTCCCACACTTCAGGGAGAATAATGCTTCTGTGTCTAAAATAATAACTGATTCATTCTAAATTCTGTGGTTAATTCCCTTGTTGGTCATATCATTCGCTAATTAATCCCATCAGTTTGCGCTAATGAAGGCGTTTTTTTATGTCTAGTGTAATCAGCAAGTAATATATCCCTTGTGAGCTAAACACCCTTTTTGGCTTCCTCGACAATGCCGACAACACTTGCAATGGCTTCAACGGTACTTCTTCCTTTCCTGAAGACAAACTGCAGGTCGCTGAGCATGTTGTTCTGTTCGAAATCTTCCTTTAGTTTATTGGCGATTAGGTTTTCGTATACTTTTCCCATGGAGGATTCTATTTATGTTTATCTTACAAATTCTTGCCTTTTT
>MU187409.1:107165-117404 GCA_016904865.1 Pissodes strobi | reverse complement strand
CAAAATTCAATCATTTGTGGAGCCAAAGGCAATCAATTCCAGGGTAATAGTTTTTTAAATCTAAACATTTCGATAAGGAATATTCAATGATACGGAGACCTTATAGCCCCTGAGAAGCCTTTGTTGATATAAATGATTTTGAACTGATACTGAGCCATGTAGTATCGCCTACGGAATTCGGCAACAAGTGTTGTTTAAATAAATCTCTATTACTTTTGGAAATCGGTACAACCAGTGATTGATATGCATTTCTCGAAAAACGTTTATCCTTCGCATGTCTTTTGTAAAATATGCTATTTACTGTGACTAAATTATGTGTTGATGCTTCCTCTTGTAAGTTCATTTTCATGTAGAAACGACGATTCTTTCCGTGTAAATGGGACTGTTATTATTATTTTTTTTATATTGTTTAAAAGAATTATATATTTTTTCCTCCCTATTTTAAAAAAAGTTGTTCAATGCTCGTGAAGCTATGACGAGCTCCACCGAGAGTAGTAATAATAACCACTTACTGAATTCGACCAGATCTCCTTCATTAAAATAAACACCCGGCAAGATCGGAACGTAAGGCCCCATAGCAAGTTGTAACGTGTGCGCGCAATTTGCCCACAGCTCCGGAGAGAGGTTCTTTGGGCGCCACCGAGTTCGTTACGGACCAAACCGGAGATCCCCGCGTTGTTCCCGGAACTTGCTGCAAGACCTCAGTTCCTCTAGATCAACCCTGCCGGTAAGATTCGCCGAAAGGATTTCCCCTAAATCGAGAAGAGCTGAAAGGTAAAACGCGCAAATATTGTTGAGCCAAATAAAAGCGCCGCAAAAACAATACTATCACTTTATTCAAAAAGCACTAGATGGGCCAATAATAAATAATAAGTGTTAAGGTAACAGCGTACGAGTGATTACAAAATAGTGGGAGAGGGTGGTGCGAATCAAACAATTACTGAACTATCTAATAAAAAAAAACAGCTATAAGCATGATAAAGATATTGAAGTATCATCCGTGGTCGACCAACCTTTATAACGATTAAAATTAGAAATAAAGACAGGCGCTACTTAAACGCAAGTAATTGGTGGTAGAAAAAAAAAGAAAATTTAGGTTCGGTCTACCGCGCGGTATTGTGATCACAGAGGCCGCTAGGATAAATAGGGCGCTCTAAACTAATTTAAAAAAAACATATGGTGCCCAAAAACAAATTTTCCCAAACACAAAGGAAAAAATTAAATCTAACGCTAATTTAGCACTTAACTGAATTTTTTGGAAGTGTCCACGTCCACCTACCCGGCTGGGAGGCACAAACCCTACGACGTCCTACACGTCAAGCCGTTCCAAGAACGAACAGGTCACCCCGGGTAGACTAGCTCCGCTAGTCCAGAAATATTGCAGGCAGGTAAGCCAATCAAAAGGTTCCGCCTGGCGTAGAGGCTTCTAACCCCTCGTCGAGTAGAACGGCAGATTACCAGTGTTGTTCTCGACCAAGTTTCAATTGCACTAGAATTTACAGAAAAATGTAATAGTTTTCTAGGAGAATGTACTAGATGTCGTATTTGTAAATCGTAATAGATTTTCAGTTAACTGTAATATAAATATTTCAAGTTTTGTCCTTCTATCCTCTATGGTCGCAGTTGGTCCATAGATGTCGCCAGCTATTATTTGTTAGTTTGTCATATAATTTTGTTTTATTTTGTCGTTTTTTTAAATGTTTCCTTATATTTTATCTTTTTTCCTCTGTTTTTTTTTCGTTTCCTCGCATTAAATAAAAATGTAATAGATTACATGGCACATGTAATAGAGTAATAGATTTTTTGAGAATGTAATAGATTTATTACAATTGTAATAGAGGAACAACACTGCAGATTACCGCCCCAGGGAACGGCTCTCTTAGACGGAGGACACGCTATTCAACACAAAAAAAACCAAACACCAAAATAGCTGACTTCACCAGAAAAACCCTTTCAAAAATCCTCGCTTCGCGAGTTTTCCGTATGATCCAACACTATACGTGATCAAAACGAGGTTCCAAAATCAAACGGACAAAATCCGCCTCAACTATCTGGGCGTAACAAATCTTAAAATCGACTACCTCATTACACGGCTTCTCTCCAAAAAGAACTAGCCCTTTTCAGCAGAACTGGTCGCGTCGACCCAAGAAGTTCGCGCAGCGGCAATTTTACGGCAGCGTTGTTGCTCCAATCAGGACGGGTTTCCTGAGACAAGCGCAAGGGATAACAAATATCACCTTTCGTACTAAGTACGAGAACGTGACTACTACCAGGGCCTATCAAAATATACTTATAATTAATGACCCAAAACCTGAGTGTTACATTCATACATTCTTGAAACACGTGCAGACCTGTTTGTTTTATTACTTGATGGCAACTATAGATTTTTATGTCATTCTTTTATATGTATGAATATACTTTATCATGAAATTATTGTGGATTAAGATGGAGGAATCCTGCCAGACACATTTTTATTGGCTCCTTGAAAGAGATAATACTACTATCTGAAGCCAGGTCGAGGCTGGTAGCCATTCTCCAATAGTTCAGGTCAGTCATTGAAAGCTAAGTTAATAAGAATTTAAAATGTAAGAGAAAATAAGAAAGGGGGGGGGGGGGGGGGGGGGGGGGGGGGCTAAATCGGCAGTATTTAAATTTGTCAGGTCGCAGAGATGAAATGAGTAAGTATAAGTATGCTCTCTGGAGCTATCGGACCTAGGTGTCGCTGGTAATTTTATCATAGAATTTCGATCATTTTGTATTTGTACACGTGAGTGGGCCCAAATGGGGCCCTCCACTGCGACCCTTGATCTATTGTGGCTCACATCTATTATTTCCACTCGGCCAGAGGCTCGATCCTTTTCATGAAATCGAATAGCTTTCTGGGGTGGATAGTTTTCAAATCTATGTGTCCACTGTTTATCTGGTTCTTTCCATTGCTGGACAGTGGCATAAAACATGTTCCATTGTTTCTTCGTCCTTGAAGCACAAACGGCATTCCGTTTCTTCGCAAAACCCTATCCTGTTCATGTGGCTTCTTAGCTGACAATGGCCAGTGTACATGCCAACTATAGCCTGTACCTGTACTCCTGATGGCAGATTCACTGCCATCTTTGAATGAGTTAGGCCCGGTAACTCTCTCCAAATTGCTGTTGTGTCCACCTGCAGAGGGTTTCTTTAGCTGTGTTGTAAGCTATTTTCAGTACTGTCCACAACGGCCCTATGAAGGCCGTTTCGGCCGCCTGCTTCGTAAGAGCCCCGGACATTAACAATAGACTAGAAGGTTCACTCTAAGCTCCGCCCTCAGCATTTCCCTCCTTGCCCCGTCGCGGAACCTAGTGAAATGCTGGTTAACCGCTCAGGTCTCGTGCCACGTATCACCTTTGTATCTAATCGTTTCGCGGAAGTCTGGCGTCTCGCCTTTGTAAACGCTGTATCAAAAGTTCCGACTGAGAGCGGACCTTCTAGTTTCTTGTTAGTGTTCGGTGGCAAGAACATGAGCTATTTCGTTGCCTTCATATCCTTTATGTCCAGGTATCCAGATCAGTGTAAGTTTATTTTCTCTACTTAGTTGGGTTAGATTCAAGAGCTTTTAAAGCCGCTTGACTGTCCGAGAATATTTTGATTGACTTGCCTTTCCAGTTTCTATCGGTGAACCACTATGCAGTCATATCAATGGCTTCAACTTCAGCCTGAAAAATGGTTGCATGTTTGTCTAGGGAACACTTAAGCTCAACCTTACCATTTTTATTCCTTACAGCGGCTCCTGTACCATCATGGTCTTGGAGCCGTGGGTCAGTGAACCAACTATTATCTGTTGTTCTCAGATGTTCCGAGTCTTTTGCCCAATCGTTCATCTCTGGTAGGAGGACGTCATAGGCATGGTAATAGTTAGTTTTGGTAGGCATATCTGATGGTAGACCCAACACACTCTCCCTCTCATTAGCGTTTTTCAGCTTGTTGAGCACCAGGATCGCCTGCCCATTGTTGATCACCGTCTGTGTTAATCTATACGTAGCCCATCTGGCCTCTCTCTCCAGTACTATAACACTCAAGCGCTGCCGTGGGTGTACTGCCGAAGGCGGCACTTAACTAATTGCCAGGTACGCTTGTCGCTGTAAGGTGGATAATTTGATTCTCCCTCTGTAAGCTCTTAGACCTACTGCTCCATATACTATTGGTTTTATGAAGTGCATTTGTTTGGGATGTATGCCCGATGTTTTGCCGCAAATGCGTTTGCGAACATAGTAAGGAGCATCAATTATTATCCTTTATTTTAAACTCGCGGAACCATTAGGTGCTGCGTCTTGGAGTAAGTCGCAAAACCAAACGTTAACACTGATCTTATAAAAGTTTTATATAGAATAGTTTTAGTTTTGAAATTGAGTTTTCTTTTTTTACATAGTAAAGGGTACATTGGCCGAAAGCTTTACTAATGCGTGACCCGGTATTGACCGCCCATGTCAATATTTTGTAGAAAATTAGACCTAGATATTTGACTTGATTAGTCCAAGGGATAAACGTTCGTGGAACTGTGAAGTGCTTGGAAAAGAAAATGGCCTAGGTCTTGCTCACATTTAATTTAATGTTCAGTTACGCACACACAGTTCTAAAAAGTTGATATTGCGTCGCATTTTATTTATATTACTCGGGTATCTGCCTCGAGAGGTCACAACAGTATCATCTGCAAATAAGTAGAGCTTAAGATGTTTTGGAATGTCCCGAGTGAAAATATTGAAGCGGCATGAGGATAGTGATGGACCCCCGCTTGAATGGGCCTTGGATTTGATTCCGCTTCATCAGGGTAGATCAAAAAAGTTCTGCACGAGAACGGGAGCTTCGACGAACCACAAGACCTGTCTCGAAGCTCCTAGTCTGATAATAAGGGCATTATGCCAGACCTTATCGAAAGCTTTAGAGATGTCGAAAAAGATTGTGCCCGTGTGGCACCCCCCACTAAATCCTTTCAGGATGCTAGTAGCCAGTCTTGTATGGTCGTTTGACGGACCGTGCAATGACCGGCTCTAAACTCGAAATTGTTCCAATGGGAGCACCTTTTTGTCAAAAATTAATGATTCCAGGACCCGTATCCTCGAGCATTGGAACAGCTCTCGCGTGAGAAGAGGATGTGTAATAGGGATGTAAACTTTTTGATTTGCATTCCATGGAAACAATCGCGTATTTGAAGAATACACATCTCTATTATATATTCTCTTCCCACGTGACTCAAGAATTACCCCCCAGATTTGAAAGGATGAATTTTGGAAGTTAGACAGAAGGCTGCTGGGTCCGTAATTCGTCGGAAGTTGAGGACTTGTACCACTTTTATGAACTAGTATGATTTTGGCTCTGTTTAGAGATCGAAAATTGCCTGAATAATTTTAACTAATTTAGAGATGGATTGATCTGGAATTTTTAATCGCTATTTGGAATGTCATCGAGACCAGGAGCTTTTTGACATTGAGATTAGAAATGACAGCTTTAACTTCATCGATGTTTACTTGTGAGGTTTCATATCTGTAATGTTGTGGTGATCCTGCCATCTTTTTCAAAATTGGCAGATGAATTATCGCTGAACAATTTCTCCCCAATGATTAATTTGACATTGTTAACAGTGGTAGTCCTTAGTGATTTCGTCATTTTATAGACGCTGTTGTCTTGAATTGAAAGAGTTTCAGTCTTTTCTCCCAACTAGCTGGAAATGCGCTCAAGTGCAACCAATGTCGAAGAAAGGCAAAAAACGATTCCAAATAACTCCCGTTCAATTGCCTTAGTTCCCATCGTCCAAAGTCATGAAGAAACTGATCAACGAACAGCTCTTAAAATATCTCGAATTGGCAGGCATCATCAACGATCGCCAGTATAGCTTCCGCAAGCACAGATCAGCGGGAGATCTCCTGACTTACGTGACCTACCTGTGGACCAAAGCCATCGAGAGCTACGGCGAATCTCGTGCAGTGGCTCTCGACATATCCAAAGCATTTGATAGAGTGTGACGGATTGTTAAGCAAATTGACAGCATACGGACTACCACCAGCACTGCTTCTATGGCTTTCCAATTTCTTAAGGGATCGAAGCATTCTAGTTGGTATTGATTCTCTCGGAGGAATTTAAAATCAATGCCAGAGTTCCTCAAGGGTGTATATTATCTGCCACACTGTTCCTGCTGTATATCAACGATCTATTAGACAGGACAAACAATTCTATTTACAGCTTTGCAGACGACAGCACTCCTATATCCTCATTCATGTCGCGGACTCATGACCGCTGCTCGTTCCCAACTCGAGCGAGAAAATCAGATTGCTGCCATCAGTGAGGATATGAACGCCATCGTGGAATATGGGGTTACGAAAACAATGTCCAGTTTAACGCAGGAAGGACTCGAGCAGCTGTCTTCTCAAAAAAAAGCAAACACCGCAGGACCTGACTTATCAATGACAGGACAAACACTGACTGTGGCCTCATCGCTTGCTGGACATCAACGTAGAAAACAACATGATTGTCTTGGCGTAATCACGTCACCAAAATCGCCAAGGCAGCAGCATAAAAGCATAAAAGTTGTATACATCTCATTAGCTCTTATTGCTCTATAAAGGCCCAGATAAGACCATATCTAGAATACTGTTCCCATGTGTGGAGCTTGGCACCCAAACACTTTCTCAAGATATTGGACTCCATACAGAAGAGGGCAGTCCGTCTTGTGCATGACCCAGAGTTGACTAAAGACCTTGAACATCGAAGAAAAGTGGCGGACCTATCTCTTTACTATCGATACTACTACGGAAGGTGTTCGAACGAGCTGACACTTATGATTCCACCCATTGTTGTGCCAAACAGAAACACCCGTCAAACACAAAAGTTGCTCAACAACATTCGATTCAGTTGCGAAAACCTAGGATGTCCCTGTTGCGGGACTCCTTTGTCTGGAGAACTGCCTCGCTCTGGAATGGACGTCCGAGTAACGTCTTTCCCGAAAACTACAACCTACAAGTCCAACGTCCACCATCTTCTCCGCACACGCACCGCTCCTTGAATGGCATAGGATTACCCTTTTGTGTGCGTGCCGAACATTAAAAAAACTTTGATCTATTAATTCTGTCAGGATTGCCAGTTCTGAAGGCTTTCCGTATAAGCTTGTTCTTTTGCCTCATTTTTTTCGTTACAATGCTTAATTGGCCGTATTTTGAGCACGTGGTAACCTTGGTTACATTAGATAGAGCAATCGCGTAGGATTTTTTTGAGAAAAGTCTGAAATAGTCTCCGCTAGAACTTGGAAATTATGAATGGGACTTAAAGGTGGGATTCTTTGAGAATGTTTTGAAACCTGAACCAGTTGTAATATGTATTTAAAACGAAAGCTTGCTCTCTATCTGATGGATGGCCGTATTCCAGCAATACTGATAGATAATTAGAAGTGAGTTCGTAGAGAACGATAGGCTTAGACACTGTGGAACCAAATGTTGTGACATTTTCGCGTTCATTTCAAGACCCTGAACACGGTAGCCTCAAATTCTAGATTTTTCAATTTACAGCACCACAATTTCTTTTAGCTTGAACTTTCTCTACCTTAGTGATTGATTCTAACTTCTCTGATGAAATCTGAGAAGTCAATATTGTGTTTTATTTATATAGAACTCTAGACTAAGGGAGCCGCTTAATCTAGATTTTAGATCATTGAATATCTTTAGATTTTCGAATAGATTTAAATGTGTATATTTAAAGTGTATTATCTTGCAATTATTCTTTAGATAATCCAGAATAATTCATTGGTGGATTTACTAACTATTTCTTATTTGTATTTCAGATCTTGGGAATAGTCTTCTCGTGTCACCTAGTCCGTCAATTAAAGAACGGCTATTACAGTACATAACAGATTCCTAGCAGTGTGTACGTTTAAATAACGGAAAATCGCCATAATTTTTATACATAGAAATGTCTTCAGTATTTCAGGGAAGGTATTTTATTATTGGTAATATTTATTAGTATTATAACTATAAAAAATAGTGTATACACGTGTATGTCGTAGTACTACTTATGGAGCAAATCAACGAAGAAGTTAGTTTCCGTCTTCTGGATTTAAAAATTTATAGGGCGAATTATTAACTAGGGTCCCTAGAGAATCCCATACCAACCCAAACACACGTTTTGGAGGTAATCTAAAATATCTGCAGGTAAATTGTGTAGTCTCGACATAAGTTAGATAAAATTCCTTTGTTTTTCAAATTTGTAAAATCTAAAATTTACAACATATTTAAAATATAATCACTATGAAGCTCAACGTCTTCCCTTATTTTAATTTCTTCAATATTTTAAGAATGTCTACTTTCGTTTATGCAAGTTTATTGCGTTTTCTGTTTAATTTTTTGCTCCACGAGTGATTATTTAAAATGTATTAATTTGACCTTTCTAATGCTTTGTCTACAAAAGCATTATTTCCAGCAGCTAATTATCATTTACGTTAGTAAGATTGAAGTTACCGCATTGTATTTTTAAAAATGGTTTTCAAATTTTGACATATAAAGTAACACTTTTTTATAATTGACACAAGTTTTGAAAGTCTTACTTTATGTAACTAGTTAGGAAAAGTAAATCTTTATGTAACTATAGTTGAACGAAGTTGTACGCAAGGTATCTACGTGATTTTAAAGACATTTAAAAATTATTTTCAAGATTAGAAGAAAAAAAATTATGAAACACAGCTGTGCTCGTCCACTGGTTACACAAAATAAAATCTTTCCGTAACTGGTTACATAATAGCTATTGTTGCACAATGTACTTAACTGAAGCTTAATTCAAACTTGGTATTTTAGTTTATGTAAATAGATATTCTCCTATAACTTAGGTGTTAAGTTGTTAAGTTTGTGTTGTTTATTACTTCGGAATTAAATAAACTATTTTAAACAAGAAACGTACAATTATTTGTCATTATATTATTTTTTATTTGCCATCTGAAAAGTACTTCATTCTAAACAATTTTTAGTTTGAATTAACAATGTGTAAAAATATCCGGACGACGAAATTGTAATGACCTCTACCGACCGGTGAATGCAGTGCTGGAAGTGAATTGCAGTTGCCTTCTACCAGAAATTCAAAACTAGGATCGTCTGGGTTATCTTTAGAGTAATTTTCTGTAGCGATTTGTGGTATCAACTCCTGAACGTGCGTTTCTTTTTTTCGTGTTGCGTCGCGGAAATTGTGATTTACCCTTGCATGTTTCCCTAATGAATAGCGGGTCGAAAGATGGGCTTTGGTACATCAAAGTTCTGCGTTTTCCTGTCGAAATCGCGCTTTAGATAAATTATTGGGTATGACAGCACGTGACGGGTGACTATACTCTTATTGGCCAGGCGTAGTTGTAGTGGTAATATCGGAAGGATAAAGCAGTGTGGCCGTGTTGGAAGTTTTTTTTGTTTTACCTCATGGGATTGTTCCAACCGACCAATTTCTAGTCTCAGGCCTTACTTTGCTTACGTTGGTTAGTTTTGTTCGTTAGTGCCTGGAACTCGCCCCATAACTGGGATTTGATGTTGCTTTAGGTAGAAGCCTCTTTGTCCGTCCACGACCTACCTGTGCGTTCCAACGAGCTAGTCGTATAGCAACCCTTTACAGGGTTCGACCGTAGGGGTACTTCAACCGACAGAGTTTCATTTATTAGCCCTTAAAGCTCAGTCATTAGGCCACGCCAGTCTGGTCTCTGGATTGTGACTCGTTCAGGACACCGTTAGAGTCCTTCTTCGTCGGAGGAAGTGTATGGTTTTTTTCCTTTTCCACTTGGAAAACAGCCGAGAAGCCACCAACTGAATGTAAGCTACCTTATCTTTATTATTAGTATTTGTGTCTACCCTTTTCTCTCCTTTCTATCTTTAAATATTAAAGCCTAACCGTATTATTCATCACTCTGGTGATGAATAATACGGGTTTATTAACCCGAGATTTAATTTAAATTTATCTCCTTGACGAAAATACGCCAAACCGTAATTTTCTTTGCTCAAGAATTAAGCTTTAATTAAATTCTTTTTTTCCTTTTGTTAATTAAGATAATTGTCTTTACTCTAATGAATGTCGAAACTTAAAATTTAACTTATTTTATTCTTGTAAATCAAGATCTAAGATTCAGCTTGCTTTACTCGTGATAGTCGACTTTTAACATTTTTAACTGGCCGAAACTCGTAGTTTATAATAATCGGGTATAATTTCACGAAATTTGCGACGAGTAACGCGAAATATTTTTCCGAATATCGA
>MU187409.1:75098-107155 GCA_016904865.1 Pissodes strobi | reverse complement strand
AAGTAGAATCCAAAAATGTAATAAATATAGGGTGTTTCAATTAAAAAAGTGTAACTTTGACCATCCTGTATATAAAAAAGTGACGATTAAAACAATACAAAAAAAAGATCATTTTACTAGGAATAACTTTTGTATTTACATTTTTTCCAACCCCCGTAGTTTTCGAGATAAGGTATAGGCCCCTCTTAAACGGGCCACCCTGTACTCCTCATGGAGGTTGCTGTTGTGGGGGAAGGCGTGCCTCCTCTTATGATACAGTGAGGAATACGTTCCTTCACACAATATGCTGAGATGATGGAGGCATTTTCTGTAAGCTCATACATTGACATGAAGACTAAAATGCAGATCCTCCGTAGAGGCGAATCTACCACTTTGTTTATCTCTCCATCTCGTTCTTTTGACTTATGTTTACGTTGTTCAAGCGTATTTTGTATCAAGTTGCCTACTTATATATATTTTTTTTCATTAATTTTTTTGGGGTTTTATTTATTTATTTATTTAGTACTTATGTACACCACAGAGCAAAGCTCCAAATGGTACGAAAAAAGTTCAAAACAATTAATCGTACATTATAATATAAAACATTTGCAGCACTTAACATTCAATACTACATCTCCGATAATACAACGCGTAAGAAGACAATGCGCTTCAGTGAGTTGAGACTTAAGTTAAAAATATCTGGGTGGTTACACTTGTCATTGTACATTGTAACCATTCGATCCACAAATGCTCTTTGCCCGTAGTTGCTTCGGTGATAATGTTGGTGTCTTAAAGTTCTAACTGGTATATTGAGGTATAGGACTCTCAGAAAATTGACACGATCAATCTTCCCACGCGAGAAAACGGACAAGAATTGGAGAAAGGAGGATCTGCTGCGTGTTGCTACTTGGAATGTGAGATCATACAAAAACAAAGACCAAGAAATTTTAAAAGAACTAACAGACAAGACCGATATATGCGCCCTACAGGAAACAAAGATGAAGGGAAAAGGCCAAAAGAAGTACGCAGAATATATTGTGGTCTACAGCGAGAAGCACGAAAGAGCAAGAGAGGGTGTTGCTATGGCAATCAACACGAAATACCAAAATTGTATAAAGGAATGCAACTACATCAGCCCACGAATTATAGCTGTTACACTAAAATCAGACGACCAAACAATAAATGTACTATCAATATATGCACCAGAAGACAATAGACCGCAGCTCCTGAGAGACTCGTTTTTTGATCAACTCCAAACCACAATCAACTCACTACCAAGTGACCAACCCATGATAGTACTTGGGGACTTTAATGCACGAGATGGAAACGGAACAGTCCTAGGAATTAAACAAAGGTACAACGAGAATGTGCTGAATGATAACGGGGAACTAATGATAGACCTATGTACTTACAATGAACTGCGTATCAATAATACGTTTTTCGACCTAAAACCCCAGTATAAATTTACATTTGTAAATAACAGAGGCCACACATCGACAATCGACTACATTGTGACTAATAGGCAATTTCACCCAACTCAAATACCCGAAATCAGAACGCTCAATTCGGCAAATATAGGAAGCGATCATAACCTTTTACTCGGAAGAATTAGATTGAAAATCCGAATACCAAAACAATCAAACCCGGTGATACCAACACAGACATTCAATATTGAGCTGCTATGGGACCCTACGATAAAGTACCTATACAAAAATAGATTACAACAAAAAATCGAAGAAAACCCGATTTCAAATATTAACGACATCAATCTAGCTTGGGAAAGAATCAAGAATAATACCAAGAATTCAGCGAGGGAGGCACTTGGTGAACGAACCATAAAAGTGAACCAAGTAATCAACCAGAAGACACCATGGTTCCGCCCAGAAATCAAGGAACAATGCAAAGAAAAAAGCCTACCTAAAATATTGCACTCTGCGAACGCCAGAATCATATAACGAGTATAAGCAAGTTAGGAACAAAACTAACGAACTAGTGAGAAAAACCAAAAACGAACAGTGGGAAATGTTCTCCAAACGCCTGGAAGATGATTTCTACGGGCTTCAAAAGCAGATATGCCGATTCATAAGATCGCAGAGAAAGGAGGTCAATGAACTGCTAGAATCAACCCACATAAAAGAGTGGATCAGATATTTAACCGATCTGTATAAAACGACAAATACGGCAGACGAGCCTACCACACCAGATACCACGATCAATATATCCGACGTAGAAAACGCACTACAGAAACTAAGAAATAGAAAAAGCGCCGGGCAAGACGGTATACAAAACGAATTGCTCAAATACGGTGGGCAAAGACTAACAGAAGAATTAACAACTTTAATACAGAAAATTATATATCAACACAAAATCCCAGATGAATGGCGAACCAGCACTACTATCCTAATGTTCAAAAAAGCGGGCAAAAAAATACGATCAAATTATAGAGGAACAAACCTTTTAAGCACTGCTCTAAAACTAACAACTAAAGTAATTACGAACAAAATCAACAATCTTACATCGTTGGCGGACGAACAACAGGGATTCAGATCGGGAAGATCTTGCACAGACGCCCGTGTTCGTATTAAGACAAAATAGTGGAGAAATCAACGAATTGTTCGTTGGAATATCTTTGGGAGAAATCGATTGAATACAACAAGCCAGCGTTTGTATGTTTTGTTGATCTAACTAGAGCATTTGACCGTGTCCAGCTGAAAGACGTCCTGCATCTCCTTTCATTAAAACCATATAGAACAATACCAGCGGGTAGCGGTATTCGCCAGGGAGACTCCCTGAGTCCTACCCTTTTCAATTTAATAATGGAAGAAATTGTTCGAAGTGTTCTGGGGGTAAAGGGATACAAAATGGGGGATGCAGAAATCAAAATAGTGTGATGCTGACGATGCCGCTCTCATTGCCGAAAATGAAGATTACTTACAAAGGTTATTACACTTATTCAACCTAACAGCCAAGTCTCTAAATTTGGAAATATCACAGACCAAAACAAAGTGCTTAACAAGATCAAAAACCCCTCTAAGATACAAACTTGAACTTGACGGTAAAGTAATCGAGCAGAAAATGAAATTTAACTGCCTTGGCATAGAACTTTCCGGCTTTGGAGATATTGAAGCAGAGGTGAGAGATCAAACAACAAAAGCAATTAGAATAGCTAGCTGCCTGAATAACAATATGGTGCAATAAGAGTATGGGAACGGACACTAAATCCAGGATCTACAAAACCGTCGTGAGGCCGGTGATGACATATACCGCAGAAACCAGGCCAGAAACAGCGAAAACCAAAAGACTCCTAGAGACAGCTGAGATGAAGATACTCCGTAGAATCACAGGAAAGACACTGCTGGATAGAGAGAGAAGCGAGAATATCAGAACAGCCTGTAATGTCAAGAACATCAATGACTGGGTAGCAAACAGGAAGAAGGAATGGAATGAACACATAAGCAGGATGGACAGCCGCAGACTTGTGAGAATTGCTCGCGACAAGTCCCCATTGGGACGAAGAGACGTTGGGCGCCCCAGGAAACGATGAGCGACAGCTTCACGCAAGTGGACGATAATTGGACAGGTGACTCGCCTAAAATCAAGAATGGAGAAGAATCTTCCCGTTGATCAGTTTATGAAGAAAAAATAGAAGCTGGTTCTCTCGTCTAGCTTGCAGTGATATTAGATCGCAGAGCAGGAGTCTAGTGTCATAGGACAAATCGCGGGAGGGGAAACGATGTTTATACAATAAATATTTAATACATTTGTTCTGCACTTTTTCGAGCCTAGATATGTGACACTGATATGTGACACTGGTACTGGCACCAGATGGTGCTGCAGTATTGACTGCGCCCTAGACAGTTATAAAGTGTCGTAATTGCCCTGGTTTCCGTCATCAGTGCAGTGTTCCTCTTTATAAATCCAAGTAGCCGCAAGCCTCTCTAAACTATTCGATCCACATGTAAAATGAATGACAGATCTTTGTCAAACAACACCCCTAGATCATTAAAGAAAGACCGCTGGAAGTCTCACTATCGATGATGTAATTGTGGTTAATTTGATTCATCTCCTTATAAAAGCTCATTTTTGACATTTCTTAACATTTAGTTTTAGGCAGTTTTTCTTGCACCATAAAATCAGGTGCTCCAGATCTTGTTGGAGCCCAGTGGACGATGTTTTTACAATATTATAAAGTTTTAGGTCGTCGGCGTACATAAGAAAGTCCGATTCTTCGAAACATGACGAGATGTCGTTGAAAAATAGGGAAAACAGAACTGGACCAATGTGGGACTCCTGAGGCACACTCGACAACACCTGGATCTCATTAGGTGTAACCCCGTCCTATGAGTACACGTTGCCAACGATCCGATAGGTAGCTTCTAATCCAGTTCAAGTAGTGAAAGCCAATTCCAATCTTTGAGAGCTTTATGAGCAATAGCTCATGGCAAGCACTATCAAACGCCTTATATATATATATATATATATGTCCGTGTA
The DNA here is from genome assembly GCA_016904865.1 of Pissodes strobi. NCBI lineage: Eukaryota > Metazoa > Arthropoda > Insecta > Coleoptera > Curculionidae > Pissodes > Pissodes strobi. The sequence goes on along the minus strand of MU187409.1, from coordinate 102,685 downwards.
TTATAACATCGACTTGCTTTCCCATCTCCAGACTGGCAACTAGGAAGTTTTGATACACCGCTAGGTTGAAATTTGCTGAACGCCACTGGAAAAAACCGTGCTGATTTTCGGTTATATAGTTTTTGTAGATACGGAAGACCTAATCTGTTAGAATTGATTCCAAAATCTTCGGCACCGTGGATAGCATTGATACACCTCTGTAATTATCAATTTCGGCCCTATCGCCGAACTTGTAAATGGGAAAAAGGGTGGAATCCTTCCAGAAAGTTGAGAAAACTTCTTTGTTGAATGTTTTTTGGAAGATGGTGCAGATAGCGACTGCAAACATCGATTTAAAAAGAGAGCTGGAATTCCATCTGGGCCGGCGTTCTTACTGCAATCAAGCTCCTTGAGTTTCGATGTAACTCAACGACTATGGTGAACTGATGCTAGAGTAGCGTGCTGCCCTGCACAATACTTTCGTGTATTTCAGGATCCACAGTAATCACGGTGTGATACTTGATTGGAAGTGATCGTCGAAGATATTTGCTATTTCTTGAGGACTTTCGAGGAAATTGCCATCGTTATGCATTCTTTTGGGTTTACCAGAATCCTTTTTCAATGAGTTTATAAAACCCCAGAAGTGTTATATTTTCCGGACTCATGTTCTGCGGATGTATACTGACTTCCAGAGATCTGGTATCTTCGTCATAGTTTATTCTTTTTTAAAACAGGAGAGTACCATTTTGGGGATTTGCTACTGGTTACTATTTTGGTTGGAACATGTGTGTCGATCGCTTCTTGCAGAATGTCGTAGAATTGTCGCACCAGAAGGTCTGTATCTTCCTGGCTATCAAGGAATGACCAGTCGGCGTTGTTCAGGAAGAGATTTACCTCGCGGTAATCAGCCATTGAAAACTGGTGCAAAGTGATGTTAATCTTATTGTCGATAAACTGCAACGTGTGGCTGTCGAAGAGGAATTCTAGAGGGGGATGATATGCGTCACACTGTACTAGCGAATATTCGCTTTTGCTTATTTTCGAGTATCTTATATCGCTGACAAATACTAAGTCCAATATTCTACCCTGTGCATTCGAAACATTGTTGCGTTGCTGGAGCTCCAAGAAGTACATACAGTCGATCACAGCTTCCTCTATGGGATTAAGGATATTCGTCGTTGGAGTCAAATCGCCTTCTTATTCGAGCCATCTCACGCCAGGCAGGTTGAAGTCGCCGAAGATGAAAAAATGGGCGCTGTTATATTTGCTGGCTACGCCGCCTTCACAGGTGTTTGTAAAGTGAATATAAGCATCGAGGGCTGATCCAGGAGGAAACTAAACACAACAAAGAATTCCTTTGCTGCTACCGAAATTTGTTTCTACCCAAACGCTCTCATAGTCAAGGCTCTTGGAAGCGGAAACTGTTCTCGAGTGGTACTCCGACTTGATGGCGATAAGAACGCCACCGCAACGGCTCCAGTCCAGTTGGTCATAGTCGCGATCGCAGCGAAACATCGAGTAATTTTCAGTGAAAAACTGTGATGAACAGTGATCCCCGGAGAGACATGTCTCAGTAAGCATGATGCAATCATAATCGCTGCTACCAACGGACATCATATATTGCGGTGCTTTGGTGCGCATTCCCCGGATATTCTGATAATAAATCGAGTGTAGGTTTTCTTTAGTATTTGAGATTCAGCAGGCTCATTTGCATTTGTCTGTCCATCTCGTTCTTTTGACTTCGGTTTACGTTGTTCGAGAGTATTTTGTACTCATATATATTTTTTTCATTTATTTTTTTGGGGTTTTCTTAAGTATTTGAGATTCAGCAGGCTCATTTGCAGATGAATCAAGTGAGAGATCTCCTTCCACGTTACAGTGCTGGCCCGATCCAGTGCTTTATTTCCCTCACCAATCTGGTCAACAGAATGTTGAGTATCAGATTCTGCTACCTTATCTTGTGTTGGTTCCAAACGGTCGTCATATCGTTGATGAAATTCCTTTCACGATTTTTGTCCATCATGTACCAAAATAAAGCGATTTGCGATTGAATTTTCCATGGTTTGATTTCTGCTTCTGCCTTAATTTCGTCCATTTAGGTTTGACCTCTTCACTTGAAAGAGGGATAGAAATAAATCATACATTTATTACTTGAAAAGGGAAATGAACAACTGTATTTTTTTGCGTTTCAGGTTTCTGGCGATAGCTACAAAAGCATTAGCTATGGTTACAGGATGGGAGATAGTAGAACAGTATCTAAAATTGTCCACCAAATTTCAGTTGCCATATGGAAAACTATGCAGCCGAAATATTTACCAGATGCTACAAAAGAAGATTTAGGGATTGAAGTATTTTTTCAAATTGTGGGGAACACTTCCACTTCCTTCCCGTGCTGAGCTACCCTCCTAGAGGATGAGACATGTTCATTGATGGTGAACTTGTTGAGACCCTATGCAAGGAGAAGTGTCATGGAAAACCATAAAAACAAGATGTTCAATTATAGGTCTCACAAGCAAGACAAACTGTTAAGAACGCATTTGGAATCCGAGCTTCACGGGATCATTCTATATTAAAGGTCTCCAGCGTTGGCAATGTCGTCGAAGTAGCTTGAGTGTTTTGCACAACTATATACGCAGAAATAATGCCGTGCGTGGCGATAATGAACAAAAATTAATCGCACAAAAGAATAGATTATATACAGGCATAGTGGACTTGATTCGGATTACCTTGCATATTCACATGTACGCAAGGAGACGAAATTTCGAACGGATATGTGTCACAAGAACAGAACACTTGATACCAGAAGATATTAAGAATTTTTGGTCATTTGTGAAAAGCCTTAACAACTCAAACTCGTCTCTTCCTGGTACAATGAAGTGTAAAGATCAAAGCTTTGAAACACCATCAGATATTGCCGAAGCTTTTGCCTCACATTTTCGATCATGTTATTGTAACCAAGCAGGAATAAAAATACGTGACGTTGATGACATTGAGTATGCAACTGACTTAATCTACCATAATTTTACACCTGACGAGATAGCCAATCGACTTGGAGCATTGGATCCTTTTAAGAGTGCTGGGCCAGACGGAATCCCCCCCAATGCTTTTGAAATTTTCAGCTCATATAGAAACAATATAATGTCTGAACAACATGGCTTCTACGCAACCAATTTGGGTGTATTTCAGGATTTTATAACTACATCAGTCGAGAGTGGGCACCAAGTCGATGTAATTTATACGGATCTGTCCAAGGCCTTCGATAGCGTGTGTCACGACTTGTTGAAGAAGCTTCACAAAATGGGAATATCGGGCAACTACTTAAGGTCAGGGACGGCTTAAGACTTCTTGAGGCCCTGGGCCTAGATGTAAGAGGAGGCCACCTTGCCTACGGGGGAGAGGCTGCCCCCCTTCCCTGGGCCCGCCGCCACCACATCGCGTGATGACATGCGCCGCAGGCGAAAATTTTCGTAAATTTCAAGGTCATTGTCAACACAAGGTCAAGGTCATAACTTTTGCAGAACTTAAATTTTTTAGGAAATCCGGGCACACTTACTGTAAAACCAAAAGCATAAATTAATATTGGAATTGTTCTTCAAATAAATATTATAATTATTTTTTTTTCCGTTAAAAGTTTCTTACATCTGTCGCCGACCATGTTTTATCTCCTTCAAAAACTACACATGAATAAATAACAAAATAAAATAGGTAATTAATTTTTTTTTATTGCATCCAAAAATCCATATGCAAAAGGCAACTTTCCGCAACAGATATTTCTTCCAATGCGGGATTAAAAAGTTTACCGGCTCTCTGGAACGGGTAAACCAGCGCCTTTGCCAAATTAACACGTCGGATAGTTTTGATCGGCAGTGAATTGATTAAATTATAAATTGCTTAAGATTTAATGTACCTCTAATTTGTGTGACATTGCGATTCTTTTTAATTAATTTTTTCTTTGTAGTGTATTTAGAAAATATTTTAGCGTTCACTTAAGTAGGCGGAGCCCCCCTTGATATAGGTACATTTGTTTCAGCAAAAAAGTATTTTATCTCTTATAGGGAATAAGACATTAATAAATAATAAAAAATAACTTATTAACTAAAATGTAATGTATATTGTGGAAACTTTTCTAACAAAATAACAAATTATAATTAACAAATTACAAAGGTCGTTTTCTACATTTGCAGAAGCAAAATCGTGGATTATATCTTCAAAATCAATGGTTTGTAAAATTTCGCTTTCAATACTCATCAAACTTAGGTTATTCAATCGTGACTGGCTCATGCGGTTTCTAATTTCGCTTTTGACTATTTTAAGTTTGGAGAATGAACGTTCCCCGCTTGCATTGGTGACCATCATGGACAAAAAAATTCTCATAGCAATTTCAATGTTTGGAAATACTGTGAACATCATATTTTCTTTAAACATATATGTATAAAGCGTACCATTCCAATAGACTTATCATCTCCATCTTCTGTTAGTTCATCTTGATCATCAGTAGATTTAGATTTCTTTTTCTTCTCATTTTTATTTTTCTTCCTCATTTCTACTTCCTGTTTTTTTAGTTTTTCAATATCGATGCTGATATAGGATTTGAAATGTTCACATTCCAAAATTAATTCATCGGTGTTAATGTCCTTGTCATAAAATTGTGACAGTTTTACGGCTCTTGAAATTTCAAAAAAACCAAACTTTTCAAATATTTGTTCATATTTTTGACCTCGTTTTTCAATATTTGAAATTAGACAGATTATTGGTAGATAGGTTTCGACTCTAAATTTCTGACTGCTTTGAAGAGTCTAACGCGTCGGTGTCTTTATTTTCGTTACCTTCAAGGAAAGTTACTTTGACACTTCGTTGCTTTACTCGTTTCTGAGTATCGCGGTACTCCTTTATAACTGATTTTTCTCTGGCTTTTGATTCAAAAGAATTAAAAACGTCTCTGTTTTTCTTGATATATGTCATCGACGATTTAAAAAGTTTTACAGTTGTAGACAAATTTAAGTTTTCTTTTTGGACGAACAAATTTACTTTGTTAATCCGAGTCAAAATATCATTCCAAAAAATAGTTAAGAAACTGGTTTCTAATTCATCCAGCTTGCTATTTAATGTTTTTGCATTAAAACGTGTATCTGCTGATTGCGATTTGTCATTACTTAAGGTAGCAAGACTCATTTGGATTTCTTTGTATCCACAATTTAAAGCTGTAACTGCATCTTCACGTGCAGACCAACGTGTTTTTGATAAGCTTTTCAGTACTTTATTATCAGAACTTAAATTTAAGTTCATTATTTCCCAACGGAATGATGAAGAAAAGAAATTGTAGAGGTTTTCAACAAAGTCAATGTAAATTGTGACATTCAAGTTGCATTCTACCGCTTGGACGCCAATTAAATTTAAAGAATGTCCTGCGCATGATACGTACTTAGCATATTTATTTTTTTGTTTAAGTCGAGTTTGCAGTCCTGAATACTGACCTGACATATTCGACGCATTGTCGTATGACTGACCACGACAGTCATCTAGCAAAATTTTATTTTTTTCTAAAAATGAAACGACAACATCTGCCAGATACTCTGCTGTATGACCATGAGTATGAATAAATTGTAAAAATCGTTCAATGGGTACAGCATTTTTGACATATCGTAAAATAAATGTTAGTTAATCGGCATGTGTCACATCCGGTGTAGAATCAACAGAAACAGAATAATACTTGGCATTCTGTACTTCAGTGACGATAGTCGCCAAGACTTTCGATCCCATTAATTGAATGAATTCCTCACAAATTGTAGCTGTTAAATACGAAGGGCTACCTTTTCCAGCATTACCATACTTCTTTAGGTGCTGATCCAAAAATGGATCAAATTAACTAAGCAATTCCAATGTTCCTAAATAATTTCCGTTTTTAACTGAACCTATATTTTCATTTTCTCCTCTAAAAGGAAGTCCTCTTGAAGCTAAAAACTTTATGACAGCTACTATTCGCCTTAGCACTTCTTTCCAGTATTGACGTTCATCATTAAATTGCCTCGTTAATTGGGTATCTATACGGCCAGATACCCTTAAGCGACTCTGGTAGGTCATCATACAGTTCCTGTGTTCAGGAGAATTTTCATGTTGTGAGGCAGCCATACCTGTATGCTTCCAGTCATTGAATCCAGTGCTGGTAAATGCAGAAGAAATGGATGAAAACAATTTACACACAAAGCAGTAAACCTTTCCTTTTGACGGAGAATAAATAAGCCATTCGCGATCTACAACCTCCTCGTTACGTAACTGTCTCTTAACCAACGATGCGCATAGGTTTCTTGTTTTAGTATTACTTTCTTCTATGTATAAACGCACTGATTTTCGGAAAGTGGAATCTCGATTGGCACAAGCTGATGGACCTTTATCAATCCAATAGGACTGTAATTTGTCGACAGATAGAGGCCATAAACCTGGATCCGTACTTTCAATATCATCATTAACTTTATTAATTGCACTTTGCTCCTGATCAGCTTCGGGTTCGGCCTGTGTACCCTCAACGTCCGTCACTTCGGTGATCGACGAAATCGTTTCTTCATGAACATTTTCAATATTTTCATTATCATCACTTATGCTGGCACTGGTAGATGCGCAACTTGTATCGACTACTTTATTGAAGAATTGGGTAAGTTTGGGTAGTTTATTAATTTTTTCCCGAGGACGGCCAGGCCAGACAAAGCACGAACACCTCTTTGTCGTTGACAATGTGCCGACGTCGACTAGTTTTTTTTTATTAAACGACAGCCGAATTTGTGCCTCCTGGTCCTATTAAATTGAACTGATAATAGATGAATAGAAATATTGTTCTGTTGCTTTTGAGATTTTGTATTAAAATTCTAGTTAATAGTTAAAGGTTAATATATTTTATTGAATTTTTTTTCATAATTTTTTTTTATTAGGCGTAGGTAGGCTTAGCGAGGCCCCTTTGGCGCCGGAGGCCCTGGGCCCGGGCCCAGCCGGCCCATGCCTTAAGACGTCCCTGCTTAAGGTTTATCGCTTTCTACCTTACTGATCGTCGCCAGCGCGTTACCGTTCATGGTTCTTCGTCTGAAGAGTTTGCGATGCCGTCGCAGTGCTTTCGGAACACTCGCTGTTTGGTGTGCGCTGACGACTTAAAATTTTATGCTGTTAATATTGACAATGATGGACTTCAGAGGGACTTGAACTGTCTGGTCTCATGGTGTAGTGTCAATCTGTTGAGGCTAAACATGGAAAAATGCAAGACCTTACGCTTTTACACCTGACGCATTCCAAATAACACCATCTACAGCATTGCCAATGTGAACCTGCAGGTGGTATCTTCATGATTAATTTGGGTGTCATATTTCAGAGTGACCTTTGATTTAACCACCACATTGAGTGTTGTCCTCAAGGCGTATAGAACGCTTGGCTTTATCAAGAGAAACACAAGACATATCGTGGACAAAGAGTTTGTCGTGGACAAAAAGGCAATATAATTGCTTAGTGAACTGAATCATTCTGTGGCATCACTAGAGGGCACGTAATGAATGAACTCAGAAATTGAGAAAAAAGGCGGAGACACATTGGGTCAATGCACCTGGGCAGAGACAGGCTAAGAGAATCATCTCTCACTCGCCTAACTACACAAAAAAGCTTCCCAAGCTGCACAAAAATTAGATAAAACTGGTCGTAGACCTTCTCACTGGGCATGACCTCTGCAGGTACCACCTCAAGAAAATGAGGAAAACCATTGACGAACAATGCAGATTCTGCCAAACTATATATGGCTGAAACGTCACTCTGCGAATGTCAGGCACTGGCTCGCCAAAGGATGAGGCATCTCGAAAATGCTCTTGTGGCACCGGGGGTCTACAAAAGCTCAACCCACAAAATGCAATAATTTTCGTGTAAAATGGAAGGGTATACACAAAAGATCAATTGTGGTCGACGTGTTGAAGGGCAAACCTTGCCGCGCGACCCCTCTACCTACCATACCATAATTGTTTAGTAAGAAGTGTACTTGAATACTGCTCAACTATATGGTCACCAATATATGCCTGTAACATAAACCGCGTGGAAAGGGTTCAAAGGAAATTCACAAAATATCTTCTTTTTAAACATCGCTTTCCCTTCAACGATATACCTGACCAAACTGGACTTCTACTTTGTGGCCTGAAGACTTGAACAGCGCCGTAAGGAATGTCTATTACTTTTCTTATATAAGCTTTTGAACAACCTTGTGGACTGCAATAATCTTCTTGAGGCTGTTACATTTCATGCTCCAGCAAGACGTACAAGGCAGACGCAGCTTTTTTTTTGAACATACTCATCGGACAACCTATTGATCTGCAGCGTTTGTCGACAATAATTGCGATATCTTTAGTTCTAAACTACTTACTTTTAAAAGAAATCGTTCTTATTAATATGTTGTTCTACGTCCCTTGTAATAAGTATTATGTTAATTTTATTCTTCTTCTTCTGTCAGTGCCTATCCTCTATCGATGTTGGCAATCATGTTGTTCCATATAATACTGTCGACAGCCACCCTGAATACTGGTGGTACTGCGCCTCATCGTTTTTACTAACTATAAGAATTTTGGTCTTCTTGCAGTTAAGCCTCATGCCATATATGTCACATGAGTCCACCACTGAGTCTATTAATTCCTGTAATCCCTCAGCACTATCTGCTATGAGAACTGTATCGTCCGCATACCTTAAATTATTGATCGTCGCGCCATTGATCTTAATGCCTTCTTCTGTTTCATTGAGCGCTTGTGTAAACAGTATTTCGGAATACGTGTTAAACATAATTGATGACAGAGTCCTGACGCACTCCCCGATTCACTGTAAATTCTTGGGAGGTTACGTTGTCTATACGCACAGTCGCTCTCTGGTGTAAATACAGATTAGTTATGAGGCGCAAGTCTTTGTCGTCGATACCAGAATCCATTAATATTTGAAATAATTTGTGGTGTTGCACCTTATCAAACGCCTTCTCAAAATCGATAAACAAGCGTAGACATCGCAGTTTACGTCCCTGGCTCTCTGTATCAGGACCTGTATAGAAAATAGGGCTTCTCGCGTTCCCATTCCACTTCTGAACCCGAACTGAACCTTGCTCATGTTTTATTCCAGCTTTATATACATATATATGAGAGTGGATGATGTTAAGTAGGATTTTCAGTGCATGACTCATCAAGTTTATAATTCGGTAGTCAGAGCACCTAGTAGCATTTGCTTTCTTAGGAAGAGGAATAAACGTGGAAACCAGCCAGTCTCAAGGCAATTCTCCCGTTTCATATATTTTATTAAGTAGTCTTGTCAGTAGTTTAGGTTGGGTGTCTCCCAAAAGTTTCAGTATTTCCACATGAACATTGTCCGGTCCGGTTGTTTTTTAGTCGTGTTACTGCGTGCCTTACTTCATCGAGTGATATTTCTGGGCCTGAATCAGCGTGGATAATGGTTTCCGCCTGTTGCTCCTCCTCGAACAGCTCCTGTTGTATTCTCTCCACCTTTCCAGTATTCTTTCATTGTCAGTTATAAGACTACCTTGTTTGTCCAGGACTAAGTTACTGCTGCGTGAGCTAGTGCTTCCTGCCACGGTCTTGATTTTCTTGTGCAGGTTGAAGGTATCATGCTTTCGTTCCAAGGCTTCAATCTCTCTACATTCGTTCTGTAGCCATTGCTTCTTTGATCTTTTTGTTGATTTTGTTGTTTATTTCCTTGTGCGCTCTTTCGTTCTTATTCCTGTGTTTTCGTCGTTCCTCCATAAGATCCAATATTTCTTCTGTCATCCATTGCTGTTTTTTAAATATTTTTTCGGGTTTTAGTTTATTATCTGCTACAAGGATGCAGACATTTTTTATTTTGCTCCAGGTATCTTCTACATGTCTTCATAATTTAGATCTAGAGATATGTTGTTTAGTTCCTCTTTAACTTCCGTTTTTGTGGTGGTGTCCTTTAGCCTCTGGATGTCTAGGCGTTTTTTGAGGTTTTCTTTTTCGAATTTTCTTCATACGTATCTTGATCTTGCTAAGCAGAAGATTATGGCACTAATCTGTGATTATGGTCTGAAGGGATATCCGCTCCTGGATACGTTTTTACGGATTTTACGGAGTTTTGGAACCTCTTGTTTATGATGATGAAATCAATCTGGTTCCTAACGACTTTTTGGAGCGAATCAGCTGGAGATTTCCACGTGTAGAGCCGTCGAGGCGGTAGTTGAAAAAAGGTGTTCGTTGTCACACTGTCTGTTTCTTGACAAAAGTGGATTAGGCGGTCTCCTCTATCATTTCGTACTCCCAGTCCAAAATGTCCCACAACATTGCCAACAGAACCTTTGCCCACCTTAGCATTGAAATCTCCTAGTAGGATATTGACTTCTTGTTTCTTTGTGTATTTCAGGGCTGTCCGTAGTAGTTCGTGGAATATTTCGATTTCCTGATCTGAGCTTTCTGAGGTTGGAGCGTATGACTGTATAATATTTATATTAAAAGGTTTGGCATTAATTTTAAGTAGTGCCACTCTGTTTGATATGCCCATAAAATTAATTACATCTAGTTGTTCACTTCTTTGTTGACAATTATAGCTACTCCATTTTTGTATCTCCACAGTGATATACATTATAGTTTTCAATCTTACAGTGGCCTGAATTTCTCTTCATTTCCTTGAATACATTATTTGCCTTTCCGGCTTGGAACAGGCTTCGTACCAATGTTCTTGTCATCTTTAAGTTTAAGTGTGTCAGGCGACCGCGGGATTTTTAGCACCCTCTCCCCACTTAAGGGGTGCCCGGGACTGAGGGCCCTTTCTGAATAGCTTTGATCCAACATGATTATCATGAGGAAGTATTTAGCTAGGTAGTTTCCCCTTGCTTTCATCTCAGCCGCTCCTAACCTGGAGAATAGACGCTGTTTTCAGCCGCCCATTCTGGGTCAGACGCTGCATATATTTTATTGCCTTTGTATTTTATATATTTTATAGTCTTTAGATGTATAATTCTGTAGAGTACGTGTTGAATGAATAAATGAATAAAATGGCTAGACTGAAAATTTACCAACAGAACAGCTGGTTCGCATTTTAAGGAATCGATCAAGGAGAGTGCATGCAGCTTTTTCAGTAAGAGGGAAATTCACTGAACATTTCATTTCAGTCGGAACTGTGCCGTGGCAACAATAAAATATTTCTCGGGAGCAATATTGAATAATAAATGATTGTAATTAAACAACACTATGATTAATAATTTTTTAACTTACCGTAGGTAGTTCAGTGGCAATTATTATCCAAATTTATCTTTGATAATTATCCAAATTTCTCTTTTGAGTTCAGTTTTCAATGTAATTGCAATCGCGGTGTCATAAAACGCAGGGTATTTCCTGACGAGCTGAATTATTTCTTACATTAACAATAAAAGCACGACAACTGTGTCCTCTGAACACGTTTTCTGCACCGTCTCCACAAATGTATTACGCAGTCGACACGTGGGGCAGTATTATGCTGCGTCTCAATATGCGCCCTGCTTTAAGCCTTTTTGGGCGCAATAATACGGCATGTGATATTTCACGGGCGTCATTTGACCCTTAAACCTGCTTTCACAACATATGGTAACATGTATGTTTAATGATAAAAGTAACCCAATAAACTACTTACACCTATATGTTCTTGAAAACAGCAGTCTTCTGCAGTAATAATAAAACGATATCAAAACATAATAATACGATTTTCTTAATTATTGTAAAATTAAAATACCATTTTGGAAAATATGTTATAATAATCATAACGAAGAAACGTTACATAAGCAGTAAATGGAAAAACAATTTATGACGACATAACTTTGATGATATTTTTACTTATATACGAATTAATATAAAAATGAGTAGGAAATTATACTTTTTAAAAATATCACACTTTACCAGAAGAGATATATGACGACTTGCTTTGAAAAGATACAATAAAGTAAACTTTTAAATCTCCGCCATAAAGTGTAATTTTTTTTTTAAATTCTCGTAATTTACGCGGTATCATGTATACCCAATCTGAAAATGTCGTGTTGGACGAAAAATGAATTTCCTAGAGGTTTAAGAACGAAAACTTGGGAGTAAGCGTGTGGTGGGTCTTCATCAGCCTAAAAAATAAAAACTGTATCAAAAAGTGTGAATCTATGCAGGCTGTTAATTAACTGTGCAGACACATTAAGAAACGATTCTTTGATTAATAAAAGGCAAAAGTTTATATAAACATGACTTCTTAACGATGCATTCCTAAAGTAAATTTTTTGTAAAATTGTAATAAACAAAGCACAATGATATCAGCTAAAAAAGCAATGATGTACCAGTTTTTTCTAAATAATAATTTACTCAGAATTAAATAAACTTCCCTTAGTTTACACCAACTCAATATTTGAACTTATTCCTTTCTAAAAAAGAGACAAGTGAAGGGTTCAGTGTGGTTACTATTTTTGTTCTAAAATAACGTATCGATGCACACAACGGGTAGAAATAAATAAATTTAGTTTTAATCACAAATGTCACTTTATAGAATACTAACCTGCTCCAAGTTTAAATACAATACTTCAGGGAGTTTCTCAGATTTTTATCAAGAAACACTCTGTACCTTGAAAACAAAGATCTTAAGAACTCTTATTTACATAAACTTTTTGTCTTAAAATTGATCAAGGAATCGTCCTTTAAAGTTGATATACAAACTTAATTAACACCTTGTATTATAAGATTATACATCAAAGAAAATAGAAAGAGTTATTAATAATGTTAGCCAGAATTATCTAACTCATATTATTCCTGTTTTATTTCTATCTTAAATAAAATGTTATCTTAATTCTGGGGTAATTTAATAAACATCAGGTACATGCTTTTTGAAGAGTGGTTTGAATGAAATTATAATTGCTTAGTACAAAAATTTGAAAAATTGAACAGAATCTTGGGTAATTATATGTATGAATGTCTTGTATTTTTCTTAATGCAATGTAAGCATTGTCCATGTAAAGGTTTCCTGTTGAAGATAATACATTTCTGCTAACCACGAAAAAACACACCCACACAGCGGCAGCAATCATAATAATAATTATTATTTAGTTATTAATTAGCTCGATACCATCGACGGTCGTCCAACACCTTGATGGGCCAACATTGAAATATTCAGCTTTATATAGTATAAGATGATGAAATTTTGTTCTAACTTCTTGATGATTGATGTTTTCGATAACTTAGACAATTTAAAAAAATAGTACAAACAGTAAAATATCCATTTACCAAACGATTGATGCTACAGAGAGAGCGAAATAGTAATCGGTCAGATGCCTGAAGTCGATCATGGACGAGTAATGCCAGTCGATTAGACTGATCGAGACGACCGTCAGTCGTATGTCGTTGCCTGTTTTTCATGTATGTGAACTTGGCCCTCCAAAATAGTTTTTCCTGGATTTTAAGGCAGTTCTCGTTTTGAATAAAAGAGATCTATAGTTCCTTGCTATTATTATCAATCGTTCTCTTGGAGATGCCGAGAAAACCGACGTTGACACTTTGGGGGACTAACTTCACGCCGCCCCCCAACTTGATTTAAATTTGCGTATTTTGGAAGCTATCGAATGGTTCTCAAGTGCTTTGAGATGTTTTCAAAAGAGATAGCTCCAAGGTTTAGTGAAAACAGCACGGTTCTAAACAGCACGGTTCTAGGTGTCAGGCTTTAGGAGATAGGTATAGTTATGAAATTGGGGGTGAAAGTTCCAGACGCATACGAGGGAGTTTTGATCAAAAATTTGAGAGCTCTAGGGTGTGCTTGAATAGTTCCAAGGTTCAGTTAAAACAGTACAATTCTAGGTGCCATCGTTTGGCAGATATGAACAGTAAGAAATTCGGGAGGTGAGATTGCTAGATACATACGTGAAAGTTCTGGTCTAAAGTTTGACAGTTCTGGGGCGTGCTTGAATAGTTCTAAGGTTCAGTCAAAACACCACGATTGTAGGTAGGTGCCATAGTTTAACAGATATGCATACCTAGTATGAAATTGGGCGTGAGAGTTGCAGATACATATGTGCGAGTTCTGAGTGAAAATTTGGGAGTGCTGGGGTGTGCTTGAATAGTTTCAAGGTTCAGTCAACACCATGATTATCGGTGCCATAGTTTGACAGATATGTGTAGTATGAAATTAGGTGTGAGTTGCAGATACATACGTGGGAGTTCTGATTGAAAATTTGGGAGTTCTGGGGTGCTTGAATACTTCCAAGGTTCAGTCAAAACACCATGATTTTAGGTGCCATAGTTTGGCAGATATTAATAGTGTGAAATTGGGGGTGAGAGTTCCAGGTACATAGGTGGGAGTTTCCTTGCATATCCTTAAGGATATGCAAGGAAACCTTACTTCAAACAGGGAGCAAATAATAAAGGTGGTAGAGAAGTTTTATGAAGAACTATATAGGAACAGAAATGAACTGGCTGCCGAGCCGGTCGAGCTTACCATCGATAGAGTCATAAATCAAGGGTCAGAGGATATTCCAGACATTAAAAAAGATGAAATTCTCTATGCCTTGACCAAAATGAAACACAATAAAGCCGCAGGAGAGGATGGAGTCGCCATAGCGGCTATAAAACTTGGAGGAGGAACATTGCTGTCAAAAATACAGATCCTTCTTAACCTGTGCCTACACGAGCAAGCCATTCCTTCTCGATGGAACGATGCAATTATGATCCTAATGCAGAAAAAAGGGGACCACACAAATCTTGAAAACTACAAGCCTATCAGCCGCTTAAACCACTTATACAAGTTATATATCCGAATTATAACCTCGAGAATGGAGAATAAGATGGAGCTTTATCAGGCAAGAGAGCAAGCTGGTTTTCGATCTGGATATAGAACTAACGACCACCTCCAAGTTCTTAAAGTACTTATAGAAAAAAATTATTGAGTACAACCGACCACTGGTTCTACTGTTCGTGGACTTTCAGAAGGCATTTGACACTGTGAAGTTTGATGCAATTATGAAATGTCGAAAGTAATTACGTGTGGACTACAGATACGCTAAAATTATCCTAAACATCTATAGGAATGCAATAACTACAGTCAAACTCCACGCCAACAGCAGACAAATTAACGTCAAACGCGGAGTTAGACAGGGAGATACCATGTCGCCTAAACTATTTACCGCTATTTTAGAACATGCGTTTAAGGACCTCAAGTGGGACACCAAGGGAGTCAGAATCGATGCTAAGAACATGCTTATAGATCTTAAAAATGTCTCACAGAAAGTCGGATTGCAAATCAATTACAGCAAAACAAAGATGATGGCAAACTTAGTACCAAGTGAACAAATAGGAGTGGACGGATCGAGAATTGGAAAAATACATATATCTGGGACATGAGGTAAAAATCAGCAGAGAAAATCAAACGTGCGAACTGGCAAGAGAGTGACTGGGATGGGCAGCATATGGCAAACTAAGCAACATATTCAAGTCCAACATACCAATTAGACTAAAAAGAAAAGCTTTTATCAATGCGTGTTGCCAGTTTTAACTCTTAGCAGATCATCAATAAAGAAGCTACAAATAACACAACGAAAATTGGAAAGATCAATGCTTGGGCTGACATTAAGGGACAGGGTGAGGAACGAGGATCTGCGAGGAAGGACTAAAGTGGATGATATTATTGAGCACATTACTAGGGAAAAATGGCGATGGGCAGGGCACATTGCGAGGTTAAAGGACGGAAGATGGACAAAGAGGATTCTGGAATGGAGACCTAGAGCCGACAAAAGAAGCAGAGGAAGACCACCGGCACGCTGGACAGATGATATAAAAGGAATATCATCCAACTGGATTGCTACAGTTCAGGATCGGAAGACATGAAAACGCTTAGAGGAGGCCTATGTTCAACAATGGATAAACAGGGCTGGATGATGATGATGATGATGACGACGTGGGAGTTGTGTTCGGAACATTAAAAGCTCTGGGGTATGCTTGAATAGTTTCAAGGTTCAGTCCAAACAGCTCGATTCTAGATGCCATAGTTTGGCAGATATGAATAGTATGAAATTGGGCGTGAGTTCCAGATACACACGTGGGAGTTCTGATAGAAAATTTGAGAGTTTTGGGGAGTGCTTGAACAGCTCAAAATTACAGTCAGAATAACACGATTCTAGGTAATATGGTTTAGGAGATAGACATAGTGCAATGCCAAATTATTATCGTTTTTTTTTTTAACTAATTTTAACAGAATCCTTTTTTTTAATTTTAAGCACTTTTATTCGAGAGCTTCCAAGAACCCTAAAAATGCGTGGTTAACCCAAAGTGTCGGCATCGGTTTTCTCGGCCCCCTAACACAAATATTGATAAAAAAAATAGCCACTAACCCACACTATGTTATATAAAACGAGATCTGGCATAAAATCGAAGAAAAACCTATTTTGGGGACCAAATTCATAGACATCTGTTTTTCTGGTGCATAACTTGCAATTCAATTTTGATTCACCATACATGCGCAATGGTTGTTGCGCAAGTAAAACCACAAAATCGGAAGAAAATTTTGTTTTGACATTCAAACTAACCTACAGATGCGGGGTACGCAATATTTATTTGGAGTAGCAAATCTCTAAAAGCTATCAAAGAACAAAACCATGACTATAGGGCGATGTGGGCACCATCCGACGGTAATTAGCGCTTGCGCTACAATGTTTTAAGTTAAGAAAATTAGTTAATTAGCCTTATCTTTGCAAGAAATACGACATAACAAAGGAGTAAACACAGTTACATACAACCATTGATGCATTTGTTTTAATTTGGTTAGTTCTATCTCAAGATGGTAAAATCTGCTACTAATAAAATACTTTCCATAACACCTCTTAATATACATGCGATGTTATGGAAACGAGAACATAGAAAAGGGAATATAATATGCCGAATCCAAATTTCGACAGCATTATAGGGTGCACCAAATGCAAAGGGCTGCACAAATTGCTATCTCGTTTATTATATAAGGCAGAAATATGGGTAAGGGAAAATGTGTTGAAGAATTTCACAACTGCTTTCAAATTTATATAGTCATTTTCAGTTTTTCAAAAATAAATTCCTCATTTCATTACTTCTAAAATCCATTAAAACCAAACATTATTATGGCACTTTTTAATGAATCTCAGAAAATTTTGCCACCGTTATAAGTTTCTGACTTTGACAAAGGACTTGTTAATATCCATTTCAAAATAGATATATCCAGTTTTGAATAGTACAAATAAGCAAGGGCCCTTAGCCAAGGGATAACAATGCCAGAAGCAAATTGTGACTGAAGAAGACTTTGTTTTCACAAAGTAGGGTATACATACTTTTTATGTGGATGGTACTTACTGGAAAATAGCATTTAATCTAGCTATTGTTGCCGTTGCTTATTGTAAACCCAAAAACAAATTAATAGGATAGTCGGTTGTTATCGTACTCATTTGTTAAAATAATATCTTTGTGATAAACAGTTTATTTTCTTCCGGAGCTTGTTTTAATAAGTTAGATATGCTAAAAGCCTCAAGAAAATAAAAATTTAAGACGAGCGAAGCATCTAAACTTGATCTTTCGTTAAATTATTCAGATTAGCCCTGTATATTCTTGCCATTTTACTGCGTTTTAAAGGATTTCCCTCTTCCCAGGGTGGAATGCTCAAAAAGCCATATGCCTTTCATTGGTCAGCACCCAATTAATATTTTCACCTAAGACTTACTAGGCAGGGTTTAAGATACTGTATGTGGTAGAATTATCTACGAACGACTGAGGACACTGCCTGCAGAAACCCTCGATCCCTGATAGAAATTAATTATATCACTGGCACAAGTCCCTTGCAAACAAGTTCAAAGTTCTTTATTAATGCTTTGTTATTGTTTGGTTCTTGAATATGACTTCGAGTCTGACTATATCCTGGACATACCAAGAATGAGCCGGCAAATTACCCTGGAAAGACGTACAAGTCATAATCCCATTAAAAACATATCATGCAATTTCCAACAATGGACCTGCGGTTATAGCCTTCGCGATCACCTGATCTTACGCTGCTTGACTTTTAACTCTGGCATTATACAAAGTTATCTGACGTTTTAATTAATACAAGACAAATAGAAATAGTCTACTTGGCAAAAAGAAATATTTTTAATTGAAGCAACGATAACAAATTGTTGTGGCATTGCGAAAAGCAATTACGGGAAACATGCTAAATAAATCAAAGATGACGCTCATAAAAACAATAAAAATTGTTGCCAATTTGAAAACGAAAGATAATATTTTTTACTACCACAAGTGCCTAAATAATGTTTAGATTTAGTTTAGCTGAAATTTAGAGCTACAAAGACAAATAAAAAAAAAATGAGGAATTTCTTTTTCCTAATTATAGGTCTGCTCCAACTGAGCAAGAAACCGTACTTGCGACGGTAATTTTCAGTAGCATAATTCCTTTATTAACATGACAGGTACTTATGCCTTCAAAAATGAAACTGACAACTAGAAATGATGGTCTCTGGTACATTTTTCTAGTCGGTTGGAACAAACCTAATTACAGACACCAAAAGTGTATAAATTTATAAGCAGATTCAGAAAAAGTTTCGATTTAACCATATTTTTATCTCTAACAATAAATGAAATAACAATGCAAGCACCATCAATTTGGGACACATTATAAATACGTTTAATGTAATATTCATATTTATTAAGAGCTGCAGAAAAGCCACAACAAAAATTAAATAGCGTTTAATTACTTAAAACAAATAATTGTAATTATGAAGTTATGCATAAAAATAAGAGATACTTATTAAATTAATTTTAACATTCTATGAATGAAGAATACATAAAAAGGTAAAGTACCTCTGTTTTATAAAGCTGTCCAATTTATTGGTATTATTTGATTACGAAAACTGGCAACAAATATATGGCTATGATATACAGGATATGCTGAAGATTATAAATTAGTGCAATATTACCACAGTTAAAATATAATTAACATTAACAGAATACCTGTGCAAATGCAATGTCAAATAATAGGCGTGCAAACCAAAAAGGACAAAAATGTTAAAAGCTTTAAATAACAATTAGTTGCAAGTGATAAAATGTATACATACTGCCAAAAGTGGCTAAATCGTATCATGTAGCACCAATCGGAATATATCATGTTGTACAAAGAAGCTCCCCTCAATTGGTTTTAACACAAACGTTTGCACATACGCATGAGGCAAGTCTTCGTCAGTCTGAGCAAGTAAGATTTGGTTACTTTCATTTCTTATTTCTATGATATAGTCTGTGAATAAAAAGCATAGCCATTTCAGTTTATATTAAAACATAAGTGTGTTTAACATAACAGTAGCAAAAAACTTGAAATTCATATCAAAAGAACTGTGGTAATCGGAAAAGAAGCCTACAAAATCAGAGACTACCTTTTGATTCCATCTAAACTTTGAGAAGTATACATTAAACATCGTAAGCATACTCCCTACAATTTATTGGTAATATAAGCCGATCCTGGATTTATGCTTTTCTAATTATTATACATATAAATCTTCACAGATGTGATCGTTTATTGGCGGTGGCAATCACCTCCCTGTGGATGTTATTCTGTCCTTTGATTGCCAGTCTGTTAAACACAAAAATTAATATCGTTTGAGTTTTAATAACGTTAGCCTTTGAATCATGAAGTTTAATTGGTAATTGATATATATGGTTTAGGTGATATTAACAATTTGTCGATGTGTTTCATGGAATTGTGTATTGGGCAGTGGATCTATTTGTACCAAAATACATCGTGAAAAACTTAAATTTTCCTATTTGGTTCAATACAGAACTTAAGGAAAAAAATAGCAAATAAGCTATATAGGTGGTCATCAGCAATATAAGAGATGTTTCAAATTTAGAGAAGCAAATAGAGGAAATACTCGTGAATTTTGGATGTTTTTGAAATCCAGGAGGGGATAGAATGCTGATATTCAGTAATCCATGTTTCTGAATGGGTGACAGGCAGATGGAGGTCAATCTTTCCGCTGAGCATTTCGGCTTTGTGTATCAGACCTTTAACGAAGGCAGAAGAACTAGTAAGCGATTTTAGTGTGGGTCTAACTGAGGAGACGTTTGAGGTTTGTTTGATATCCATAAATTTTGATATGTTGCCTGACACAATGCTGAGAGTGCGCAGTGGCTCTTTTTGGGCCTCTCTTGTATATTCCTGGCAGGTGGGAGCACTCATTTGTCACACCTACACACTTGTTTCCATATAGTCTACAATTCCTATAATATGATTTTGCCGTTATTCAATGTGTTTAAGGATATTACCAGAGGAGGGCGTTCTACTGACACCATCCTTTTCATGTACACAAACTGTATTAGCACCGTGATGGATGCATGCAGTTCATAACGATTTTAACAAAGCCTTCGATTTGTTGGAGCAGAATGTATTGCTTGAGAAGCTGAATTACTATGGCGTGGGTGAGCCGTTTCACTGTTGAATGTCCTCATATCTGCGAGGAAGAACATTACAGACTAGACTGGCTGGGTTTCTTACGTCCAGCATTAACGTCGTCTTGGGTATGCCCCAAGGGAGTCGCTTGGGTCCCAAGTTATTTCAGCAGTTAGTAAACGACATTGGACCATATTTTAGCTCCAAATACCTTTTGTTTGCAGATGAGTTGAAACTTTTTCGGGTGGTGATATTAGATTGAACGTTGGTTTAGAATGATCTGGACACTTTGGTCGACCGGTGTCTAGGCAAAAACCTTAGGTTGAATATAGCAAAAGGCTCTTATAGGGTCTTTAGTCGCAGGAGAACTGTATGAGCCTTTGAATACAGCATTGATGGAAGGGAACTACAGAGAGTTAACGTGGCAAAAGATTTGGGAGGGTTACTGGACAATAACCTTCGTTACATGGATCATTATGATACAGTCACAAATAGAGGCCATTGTATGTTGGATATGATCATAAGAACGTGTTTGACGAGATTGTTTGTATGTTATGTAAAACCTATGAAATATTGTTATCTGTAGTCCTGTGTTTCAAATATACAAAAGCAACTAGAATCTGTACAGCTGAAATTTTTAAAACATTTACATTACAGAATGGCACAGGAACGTCTGCAGCTGAACATGGATGAGGTGATGGCTAGGCTACAGCATCGTAAATGGCATTTTGAGCTCTTTGCTTTTATAAAATTATAATTTCATTATTTCGCCAAGTATCCTTGTGAGCTTGGATTTCTATATTTCTCCTAGATGCTTTAGACAGTCACCGTTGCTGTCCTCTAGGCGTTGTGGTACCCTACACAGCCCCTTAACAGAGTTGTTGAGTACTTTTGCGCGTTGATGAATGCCTTTTTAAATTGGTTAAACGATTGATTTTGTAGTTGTTACTTTATTATTAAGCTATATTTCAGTGTTAATACATTTTTGATTATCAGATGTAACTGTTGAAAGTAATAAACAAATAAATGAACAGGTCAGGTGAAAAAGAAATCTTAACCTTTTTGGCCAGCACTGTTTTTTTACTCCTAAAAAATATCCCATTCTTACAGCTTCTGTGGCGCCATAGTCAGTCTAGCAACCTCACTTGATATTTTTTTACCCAAACAAGATATTAAGATTAAATCACAATAAAAAAATAATTGCTTAATACCAGATTTAATTTACTCTTTAAACTGACAACATTACTGTTTTATTCACAGACTATATATAATTAAATTAGGTATTTTAATTCCATTTTTTATTTAGTCTTAGACTAAAATAATATACATACATTCATACTTTCATAGTTTGAATAATCATTACTTTGCACATACCATTATTTTAAGCTAACCCTCAACAACACATAGTGTCACAAAGATAAAGCAGAAAATAATAAAACTATCAAAATGATATAAATAAAAATATACAACGTAGTTATAATGAGATAGTTAATTTGACTAGTATATACAAAAAAGTACAAATTAAAGAAGAAATGGAAAATAAAGGAAATATTTGCAGTGATTTCATTCCTACTCTTTTATAAGATATGATTTTGGAACCTTAATACCGGGAAGTGCACTGGGCTGGAGTTTTATTTATTTAAGCAATTAAAGTTACTAAATTCAGCCACTCCTTCAGATAAATTCTCCGATAAATTGCAAATGTAATGGGTATCATGTAAAAAAGCAAACAAAAAAAATAAGAGAAAATATTGATGCCTCCAAGCAATTAGACCAATCATTATAATCCATATTTATGAGACACATTTGGTTACATCTATTGTTAAATATTTTACCATGTGCATACATGAGATACACATTTATACTCAATTATAAAAAAAAAACATTTCTAAAATCATTTCAATATCAACAATATGAATGACATGAATTATATAAGGAAATGTAGATATTACTATATAGTACAGTATCAAATGCTTTTCAATAAACTAGAATATTTACCTGTAATCTCCCTAAAACATTAATTAAAACACCACCGTCGAACATTGGTTGAGAGTCTACAGCAGTGATTATCCTATTTATTTTTTGAAAACTTAAACTCTGAAAGAAAGAAGTATTTATTATTTATTTATTCATATATAGGAGAACATGAACAACCAGCCTGCTACCTAAATACATGAAATACACTAAGAGTATCTATGGATAAATATGATGTGACTCTTAGTAATGAAAAGTCTGAAGTCATTTGATGAATAATATATTCTGGTTTAATGTAACACCATTGCAATTTATTTATCTCAATTTTTCTTTATTGCATTTCTCATTGAAGGCAATATTTTCATTTCTTTCCCAAAGGAAAAGGAATCATCTTTACGGCCTCCTCGCATGGACCAACTCAAAAGAAACTGGTAGTAGCCTGGATACCAGAAAATTGAGCGACTTGGCTGCTCAAGTTGGTTTTTCTCCTCACATGGTTTATACTATAGTCACACCGTCCGTCGTGAGCTAAAGGCCACATCAGTTATTGATTTCCCTGTTCAAAATGAGGTGAAACTGTTCCTTTACTATTATAACCACTGCAAAAGAAAGCATAGGACACTTTGGATCCATTCATACATTGAAAGAAATGTCAACTGTAGATTGTTTGTTGCTGTAAATGAATTGCAAGAAACAGACCCAAAAACTAACGGGGATAATTGCATTGTTACATAAATGATCGAGACACCAATATTAGGGAATGTGTGAGCCCCTAGGAGAGATTACTAATAATGCTAAGGTACAGCAGATGCACATAATATAGGTGAGTGCTGTCAATTAAGTAAGTAAAACCATAATACCGATTTTGAAAAACATATTAGAAAAATTTGACATTATTTTTTTTAAATATTTCGACAAATACAAAAAAAAATCCGTTCTAGGGATATGTACTGATAAAATCTCTTTAAGAATTTTAAATTAATTGTGTCTACATCACTTCAAGTCATCACTATTTGAATAGCGCTGTGTGAGTTGAACTAGTCGTTCAGTCGCCTGCTATCCGGGCTACTACAAAAAAGGAAAAATAACATACTACTCAAGTTCACCTGAACTATCACATTTTTGATATAATTTCTGCTAGCAGAAATATAATTACAAATATTAGACCTTTGCAGAGACAAATTTCTGTGGGCAGATTTCATATCAAAAATGATAAGTAATTTCTTTGATATAAACTAAAATTACTTGATCTGCCAACTTTGAGACAGAAATTTTTCTGCTAACGTTTTTTTAGTAGAATCTTTTGAAACAGAAATTTGGGTTTTCAATGGTTAAATATTTGCAATAATATTTCTGCTTGCAGAAATGATAAAATGAAATTGTATTAGTAATTTTACTTGATCTAACAAACAGGGTTCGCTGATATATATCAAGTGATATATATGATGATATATATCACGATATATATCATGATATTTTCACTTCAATAAATATCAAAATTCGTGATATATATCAAAGACGAAAAAATTATTAATTTTCGGCGATAAATTGGCTACACTGCATCATTAAACGGCAACGACGTATGATGCCGGTAGCGTCCGTCGGGGATTTACATGCTCGATCTCGTGTGATTCCCCTGCGGATGCCGCGTGCAGTTGAGATTTCGAGGCCGCCTATTATAGAGCATTTGACTTCGGCGATTCATTAAAGCAAGTTAAGCGGAAAAATATAATCTAGTTGAAGATTTATGACAAATTGTTTACATAATCAACATGCCTAGAAACAAACATCCCATATGGCAGCATTTTTATTGCCAATCAAGAAAAAAATACTGGTAAATGGGCAAAATGCAAAACCTGTGGAGCTGAAATGCAGGGTATACCACAGAGATTAATTAAACATATATGATGAACGTATATGTAAGAACGACGAATCACAAGAGATAATAGATATCACTGAAGAAAACGATGCTTCTCAAACTTCTTCTCAAGGTACAGAGGGGCCTACAAATTTATTCCGAAAAGAGCCAATCCATGCAGAAACAAAAAAAGAGTCCCTGTGGAAAATCTGCAGACCTCGATTGATAGACAAGGTAGGCATCTTTTTTAGCTCATA
This sequence comes from Pissodes strobi, assembly GCA_016904865.1. Classification (NCBI taxonomy): domain Eukaryota; kingdom Metazoa; phylum Arthropoda; class Insecta; order Coleoptera; family Curculionidae; genus Pissodes; species Pissodes strobi. The sequence continues at coordinate 78,211 of MU187409.1, read as the reverse complement.
ACAAACAAAACCTCCGAGATTTTTTGTTTTTTTTTCAATTTTTTTGGGGAAAACCCGTTTTTTTTAGGCACTCAAAGTCTTTGGTAATTTTAAGTCTCTAATTGTAGGCTGGCCATGAGCATGCAAGTTTAACTTGATTATTTATTTTTGTAGGTACGTCATCCGATGTCGACTTGCCACTTAATAAAAAATACAAACCATCATCTAGCAAGCTAAATATTATTAAAGACAACGCAGTAATAGCAACATCTCCGCAGTATTTAAAAGAAATTAATTTAAAAATAGTAGCATATTTTTACGCCGCCACAAATACCCCTTTTTCCCATGCGGACAGTTCCCATTTCCACAAAATATGTAATACTCTAAGACCAGGATGTAAGCCTCCTACAAGTCGAAAAATATCTGGCGAGTTATTGGATCAAGTACATCAGACCGTATTGGAGGAAACCAAAGAAATTCTAAAAGGTACGAATTTGTCATGTCCTTAGATAGGTGGTCGAATGTTCATAATAAACCAATTATTTGCTGCTCCGTTATGCCAGCGTATGGAGATTCATTTTTAATAAAAACTGTTGACACATCTGGCCACCCACATACTGCTGACTATTTAAAAGATATAGCTATTGAGGCAATAACTGAAACTGAAAAGTTATTTGATGCTAAGGTGACAAGTTTAGTCACTGATAATGCAGCAAATGTATCAAAAATTAGAAGGTTGCTAGAGATCGTCCCCGGAATAAATATTATTCAGTATGGATGTTCGGCTCATATTCTACATTTGCTAGCTTGCGATATACAGATTCCAGGACTAATGGAGCATATAATTATTAAGGTTATAAAATATTTTAGAAATACACATCTTCCAGCAGCCTGGTATAAGGCAGCCAACGGAAAAAGGTTAGTTATTCCACAAGAAGTACGTTGGAACACTGCAACTGATGCAGTAGAATGCTACCTGGAAAACCGGGGTATATTAGTTCAGGTCTGTCAAGATAACAAAGAATCAGTTGACAGTAATATTTATAGAATTGTCAATGACATAAACATCACAAACAACGCAAGAGATTTCTTGCTTCGAATGAAACCTATTACAGTTGCGCTGGATAGAATGCAACGAGATGGTTCGACAATAGCAGTGGCAGTTGAAATATGGAGGAAGTTAGGTGGGGATCTTAAGGGGCAGCCTGAAAATGTTTTAACAGTTTAAGAAGCGAAAGGAAATGGCTTTGACACCAGCACATTATTTAGCCAATTTATTGGATCACAGATTTCGAGGACATCAATTAAATAATGCAGAAAAGCAATTAGCATTTGAATATTTACAGAACATCAATGACGAGTTTATTCCTATAGTAATGGTTTTAAGTACGGGCTCAAAGCCTTTTCCTTCCTATATGTTTGGAAATAATTTTAAAACGACACATCCAATGACATGGTGGAAGTCTGTAAGTTTGAAGAGCCAGAAAGGTACTTTGACTGGGCCAAGCTCCAAGAAGGATTTCTGGATATGTGCAGCAAGCATTTAATAGCAGTTTCATCTTCAGCAGGCCTTGAACGAATTTTTTCGACTTTTGGATTTGTTCATAGCAAACTAAGGAATAAGCTGGGGAATGAAAAAGCTGGCAAACTAACGTTTTTGTTTAACCAGAATACTAAAGATAAAGCTGTCAATCTGGACTTTGTCTGGGATGTAGAGACAACAAAAGCATCTGGATCTGATGCAACCCTTAGTATTGTATCTGCTGTTTCAGATACAGATTCTGAAGAAGAAGATGATGTGCCACTGGCTACATTATTACATTAATCTAAAGTTCTGATATTTTTAGTTTTACCATTTAGTTTAGAAGAAATGTATTTGTTTTTTTCCTAAGTTCTTGTATTTTTATTTTTTATATCCATACGAATTTAGTGTATTTAGTATTTTTTTAAAACGAGGACATTTGCCGTTGTTTTGATGATTTAAGCTTTATTTGTTAAAATAATTCATTAAAATAAAATATAACCTAAAAAGACGTTGTTGTTTTGCTTGATTAAAATGTATTTTTATTTTTGATATTATATTAAACAATTAATTTTAAAACTAAATATGTTTTTATTTAAAAAGTCTGAAAATATCAAAAAAGTTGATTTATATCCATTTTCTTGATATATATCCGATATATATCGTTAATATCCGATATTTTGATATTTTCAATAAATATCATGATATTTACGAACCCTGCTAACAAATAACTATCATTCACAAATTATTTTGAAAGAAAACTTAGTTCACTGTATTTATCTTACAGTTTTTTATACCATATTTATTCTATATATTTAATATGAATTTAACAGTGAACAATTTGCTAATATGTCTAAAAAGTATGGTCAGTTAGAATTCCCCAAAACGAATGACGTAAGTACTTACATTTAATTTCTCCATAATTTTAGGTGCTCCCTGTATTTGAGTACCTTCAAATGTCATGAAAGATAACTCAACCTGCAAAAATTACCAGTAAGTCAAATTTATCTTTTATATGCAATTAGACAGATATACTCTAGAAACCTTTGAGGTGTTAATTTTATTTCAATTATTTTTTAGTAAGCATTTCTTTGAACCTCCTATTGGATGGTTTTTGGTACCAACTGAGCAACTGACTGATCTAAACTCTGCTACATATTCTTCATATTTGAAACTAAATTGTCAGCTTTTAGTATTAAGAAATGTACTGGCCTATATTCCAAAGTCAAAGAAAAGCTACAACCAAAGTAACTGATGATAAAATGTATACTATTCTTCAAATCAGGGGCTTCAAATCGTGAAGATAGATTAATAAAACTTGATTAACACACACATGAATGAAACGTCATATGAAACATTTGAGTAAAAGTATATGATCCTAAATAAAAGCAGTTTTGTACCAAGATGTGAGAAATTATTCTTCACAAAATTATGCTTAAATAAATATACATAGATTAAAATGCTAAGCATTTTTCTGGAGTACGAATGAGTCGGCTAGAAATATCATAGAGCAAAACAGCCCCGCTAGTGGATGGACTTTTTTTGGCTCTCCATAGCATAATTTCATTAAAACTGCTTTTTTATTACGCATGCATCATAATCAACGATTATC
>MU187409.1:62903-75088 GCA_016904865.1 Pissodes strobi | reverse complement strand
TCAACATGTTTGGTTTAACTCATGATCATGTAATCTAGTTATTACAACGTTTGGAGAGGATGAAAAGGATTCAAAATACAGAATAAGCCCTAAAAATAGCTAAAACCAATCAGTTCAACTTACATTATACATGTTAACCAAGTTCGGTCTCTGTGAAGGATCATCAAACAAGGCATAGTATTGCTGAACAAATCCTTTCCCTATAGCCTCATATTGTAAATTTAGAGCCATTTTTACCGGTTTATTAGGCTATATTTTCCTGAAATTATACCCAAATCTACAAAATAGCAATAAACCTCCGCGCTCCTTCTACTCCACCAAATTTGACAGCGATATGTCAAAATTGTCAACTTAGTTGACAACTGACAGATCCGAAATTTTCGAAATCGGGAAGTGGCCCACGGCCACCTATACGACAGGTGGCCGTGAATGGCCTCGTGGTCCTGGGTCCTGGGTAGGATTGGGTTCTCTCGAAATAGCCTATATTTTCATGATTTCTTTATCAATGCTAAAATTGTGCTAGTTTATTTAGTTTGAAGACAGCAAATCACCAAATAATGAAAATAAAAGTATACGATTTTCCACTTTCACTTTCTAGTTGTCTCTCACGCCTCACGCTAAGACTTTGTTTCGGTGATTCCCCTTAAACACCTATGAGAATTTCAAGTCTAGGGAACCCACTAAATTTTCGATGCGAAAGCTACGGACATGCGCAATGGCGAAAAAAGAAGAGGTATTATTATGGCTTTGCATGAGCCTCCGCTCGCTTCGGGGGCGCAACCAACAAGAACTAACCAAAACTAACCCAAGGTTTGCCCAAAATTAAGAAAAAAAAAATAATAAAAACAAACATAACCTTAAACAAAGTAAACAAAACATGCGTTGCGACCGACGAGAATCGAACCCGCGCCTTACAAATGACCTGCAGAACGTCTAACTACTACACACTCCTTTTCATTATAGCCGTTGAAACCATTTCGCTACACCATAAAATAAAGACATGGATAATACCGATACATTCGGCCATTACGAATGTCCGCAGCTTTCGCATCGAAAAGTTAGTAGGTGAACTAGACGCTTCTATGAGAATTACTAATGTCTGCGATCCAGCGAATTCATTCCAACCGGTCCAGTGGGGTAGCGGTCAGAGTCACTGTTTGTCATGTTGACAGCTCGGGTTCGATTCCCGTCGGTGGCAATGCATATATTTTTTCATGGTTACGTTTGTTTCTTTTTTACATTTGGGTGTTTTGATTAGTTGCGCCCCGGAGCGAGCGGAGGACCATGTGTGAAATAAAATATTATAATACTTCTGACAATTGCAGTCGGGAATGATTCGAGTTGCGCGCGCATCACATTGTTGACAAACAATATATCTTTATGGTCCAGGCAATTGCTTTTAAGTGGTTTCATAGCTCAGTGGTAGGATACCTAGATATTTCGGATACGGTGGCCCGGGTTCGATTTGCGTTGATGTTTTCTTTTTTTTTCAAGGTTTCTTTTTTTAAATTTGGGTTAGTTCTGTTTTGATGCGCCTCGAAGCGAGCAAAGCCAGCGGAGGGCCATGCGTGAAGTCAAAAATACCAATCCAAATTCATGTGTTAATCAACAATGGGATGCGCGCGCAACTCTGAATCACTTTGATGTGGTCCGGGCAACGTCTAAGCATGCATAAGAGGTTGAAAGTTGTCTAAGCGTGCGATTACCCACGTTCTTCTAGAATTTCGAATATTTTGATCTTCAATTTGAGCTTCAGAGAGCTCTTCGAGTGCGCATGTGCGAATTGGTCTTGTGGAGCTATCTAACAGTCTCAACGTGCGATTACCCACGTTCTACTAGAATTTCGAATATTTTGATCTTCAGTTTGAGCTTCAGAGAGCTCTTTGAGTGCGCATGTGCGAATTGGTTAGAATATTTCACTTCACGCATAACCCTCCACTCGTTACGGGGGCTCAACGAACAACTAACCCAAACTAACCAAAACTAACCCAAAATCAAGAAAAAAAAAACGCAGTACGACAATCCAATCTTAACCTTTTTGCAACAACGATTCCCACAAACAGTTATTTACAGGTAGTATTTGTACTTAATTCCAATCGGGGAGCAGCAGTAAGATATAAGGGAAGAGCTCTCTCATGTAGATATTATTATTTAAAGAAATATTAGAAACTGTGGTTAATATATTCAGTGGCAATATTTATCTAAGTGGTAGAGATGCTCTTCGACATCTAAAAAGATAAAAATACCATGTAGTGGTTAGCAAGAAGTAAAAAAAGGTCCGTTTTTCGCTTCGTAATAAGCTGTTTTATAATTTTTGTTTTTAAACTGTATTTTCCATTATTATAACGTGTATTCTTTTTCAATGTAGCTCCAATAAGAAAGATTAGCGTAGAGGCATGCAGGGAAAGGTCTGGGGAAATTTGTCATTATTTTCAATTATTATATCTGCATGCAGCTAAGCTTGCTTGAATTTTTATAAAGATATTTAAGTAGTACAAATTATCAAAAGTAGCTATATTTTTAGGTGCAAAGCTTGTCAATGGTTTGGCGTCAATGGATGAAAAAAAAATGGTATTTCAAAACATGTGGGAACAGACAAACACAAAATGGTAGAGAGCAGTTCACCAACTGCACCAGTATTGTTAAAAAATATATGTGCCGCACCTTATAAGCCCACAACTGAAGTGAAACTTATGAATGATATATTAGGAATTGAGTTTTTATTTTTTTAGGCTTTCTTTCCTCAACTTATGCCTTCTTTTGGGTTTTTCATAAAGCATTTTTTTCTTTCCATTTTTGCCATCCTCGACCTCGTGGCTCAACCCCTTCGTTCTTTTATTCGTGGAAAACCGCGTTTCTCGAACTTTCCCTTTATTATTTTTTTTCCTTATTACTTTTTATAATACTTTTATTATCTTCTCGAACAATTTTTTTAATTTTCGTCCAGGATCCTCATTTTACTCCGGCTACATGTCCTGAAAATTTCAGCCCTCTAGCTATACTGGAACAGAAGACGTTGCCCGTACCGCATCAGCGGGCTTCAGAGTTGCGCGCGCATTACATTGTTGACAAACACCACATTTTTAAGGCCTAGCGAATTGCTGTCAACTAGTTCGTAGGTCTGTGGTTGAATGCTGACTTTGCAATACGGCGGCTCGGGTTCCATTCCAGTGGTAAGACACGATTTTTTCCTTTTTAAAATCATGTGTAAACAGTTCTTTTCTTCATTTTGGGCAATCCTTGGGTTAGTTTCTGTTGGTTGCGCGCCCGCAATATGTAATATTAGACATTTTTGTCAACAATGTGATGCGCGCGCAACTTTGAAACGCTCTGATGCGGTAGGGGCAACGGCTTGTTACAGGAACATGCTTCATTAAAGTGTTTCACTTTGATTTCCGTTTCATCACAGATCTATATAGCTACGCAACAGATACCTCTTCCAATGCTTTTTACGCGGGGCCAAAAATGTTCACCGGATTTCGCGAGCGGGTGAACCAGTCGTCTAGGAACGGGTTGGTGTTGTCAAGTTATCACGTCGAACAATATTTCTGCTGACTTTTTGACCCGCTCAAATCATCGAGTTTTGTTATTAATATTTATTTATCAAATACACAAACATATTTTTTTTAGAAAAATACGATTTTTACATTTTTTATTAAGTATGATAGTTTATTAATGAAACGGCAATTTAAAAGAACAAATTTATAATATTGATAGTAGAGTTTAAAACAAAATTATATGGTACTTTGACATGTCGATAAACATTTCAAAAATTCCTTTGATCTTCGAAACAAATACCTGTGTGATATTATTAGGTATTACTTAATACAAATAAGAGATATTACAGTATAAGTTAACAAAATTTGTAACGACCTTTTACACCGATATTTAAGGTGAGTTTTAGCCCATGTTCAAGCACACCATTCACTGAATCTCATAATGAACTTTAATTTGACATAATATAACATACGATTGTGATATGAAAGGTAAACTACAGTTCGCGACTTGGCAACACGGAGACGCAAAACGCGTCTAAATAGGAAAATATTTAAGTTTATTGCATTATTGGCGAGCGACACTTTTAATACCGGAGTAGGCATCTGTTGCGTAGCTATATTATAGATCTGTGGTTTCATTTGATTTTCATTTTTCCGGACTTACCCTCGCTAAAGAAGTTTCACCACAGAAGAAATCTTCTGTGGTTTCACTGTATAAAACAACGTGCTGATAAAAATACAGACATCAAAATTAAAGAAAGAGAAATAAGACTTTCCACCCAGCGCCATCAAATCCTACACAGATTCAGGTTAATTATATTAGATACATATTTTTTTATTACTTATAACAGTGTTACCTACGTAACCTACGTTGTTTGACACCAAAAAAAGGCATTTTTTGTTGCACTCTCCCGATTACTCACCGGCATTTAGGGATCGGCAAGACAAGAAATCTTGTCTTGGCAAGCAATTTCTTGTCTTGTCTTGAAATATTTTCAAGAAATAAAAAAAAAATCTTGTCTTGACCATTTCTTGAGAGTTGGTCTCTTGTCTTGACTCAAGAAATCTTGAAATTTCTTGAAATCTTGAAAAAAGGGGAACCCCCGTTTAAACGTAGCGGGAAGATTGGCTGATGTGATATTTATGCTTTATGCGTAGAATCGAGGTTCAGGCGGCCAGGGCCAGGGTGGTATTATTTTACAGTTCGTTCCTTCATATGCGTTGTTTACGTAGCGAATTTTACGCCACTGAAGTATACCCACTTTGCAAAGTTCGTTTTGATTCTAATATCTTAGGCCATAACATATCCAAAAATGATAAAAAATTCTCTGAAAATAAAAAGTCATTAAGCATAAAAAAATTATCCAATTTAATTTGGCCCACAAGACATTTACCAAAATTAAAATATCAATTTCAATTTTGTTTGTATATGCCTGTTTTTAAATGATCAATATTCCGAAACCTTTCCAATCTTTTTTTGCATATTTTTACATCTTCATTTTCATTTCATTCGGTCGATTTTTGCAACGACCTGAAACATTGGTTTAAAAAAATCCCCCCTTTTCTGTGCGCCATTGAAGTAGACCCGCTTTGCAAAGTACTTTTTGATCTCAATACCTTAAGCCAATAAGCCATAACATATCCAAAAATGATAAAAAAAAAATCCTCTGAAAATAAAAAACGACACACAGCGTCAAAAGCCTTGGACCCCCAAGTACTTTTCTCTCATAAGACACGATACAAGCATGTCTGCCTGAAAACATTAATATCTACTTTAATAAGTAGTCAAACAAAGTGATTCAAAAAAGAAAATGCTAATATAAGATGAAACTACAAATGTATTACAAAGTGAATCTACCTGCCGTAACCAGTGGACTATATTATGCAGAGTGTTGAGAGTTTTTAGATAAACATAAATTTTTGACTCCCCCCGTATGAAACAGACACTAAAGTTTGACTAGGATCTTAGGGTGGATAACTTTGCCAATGAATTGTCTATAATGTAATACCAAAAATTTAAGTCAAAATTGATACCGAGTGAATTCAAACTTTAGGATTTCTCTGAAAATTCTTAACACTCTAAAACGGAGTTTTATCCACAATACCGAAACAGAATTATTGCACTCGACGCGCGTTTCGCTAACCATGTTAGCATCATCAGAAGATGATTAAAACCAGTTTTAATCCTGATGATGCTAACATGATTAGCGAAACGCGCGTCGGGTGCAATAATTCTGTTTGGGTATTGTGGATAAGACTCCGTTTTAGTGCATGTTGCCGAAGGTTCCAAACCCCAACATAGTCTTAACACTCTGTACCTACATAGTCCACTGGTTACAGCAGTACATTAATTTTGTAATGCTTTTGAAGTTTCTTTTTTGGCATTTTATTTTTTGAATCACTATGTTTGCATATTTAATAAACTAGATATGCCTGTTTTCAGGCGGACATGTTTCCATTGCCTCTTATGAGAAAAGTAGTTGGGGGTCCAAGACTTTTGAAGTGGTGTGTATTAAGCATTAAGAAAGGTTCCAATTTAACTTGGCCCATAGTGTATATCTCAACTTTGGACATCCGGCAAAGTGCTTGGTATTATAAAAAAATGTTTGCATAATTTATTTTTTTTATTCATCTGTTAAAAATGTTGCAGTGCTTTGTTTTTTTTATAATCCCAAGTTTTCAAGAAATTGCAAGATTTTCTTGATTTCTTTCCAAGAAATCTTGATCTTAAGAAATAATTTCTTGTCTTGTCTTCAAAAACAAGGATCATTTCTTGTCTTAAAATCAAGACGAGATCAAGAAGTTTTCAAGAAAATTACGACCCCTACCGACATTGTTTTTGGCCCGTGTTAGCTCTGTCGTTCTTTTTCCTCTCACTCGGGGTCGGTCCGTTCCTTTGATGCGTCACTTCTGATGTTATCAGAGATCTCTGATGTTATGTTACGTTTCCTATCTCTTATTTACAATTTTTTACAGCCCTAGGGCATTATGCTATATTAGCCGCTTCTGATTGGTGGGTTAACGTCACTTTAGAGTACTGTTAACTCTTCACGCATGGCTCTCCGCTCGCGTCGGGGCGCAACCAAACAAAACTAACCCAAATTTACAAAAAGAAACCAACATAACCTTACGAAAATAAAGAAAACACGTCTTGCTTCCGACGGGAACCGAACGCGGGCCCTCCATATCGCAAACACAGAATCTGACCACTAGACTAACTGCCTAGGAAACATGCAAGATCGGTTATTATCGGGGTATTGCAAAACCATTATTAGTCACACCAACCATTTGATAAGCTTGTGTTGGACATGTAAAGAACTGATTATCAGCACGATTTTGGGAAGGGAAGATCGACTGTCACAAATCTACTCACTTTATGAGCGGTTCTTGTTGAGTATCTGCGATAGTATATATTTACTGCGATTCCTCGAAGGCCTTTGACAGGGTAAATCATAGATCATTATTGCAGAAGTTGGTGTTCTTGGCTTTGGTGATTTGGTGGTGGATTGGATACGCAGTTTTTTTTTTATAATCTGAACAATCCCAAAGCGTGCACATAAATAATTTTATTTTGAGTGAGAGATCCGTTCTTTCAGGAGTCGCATCGGAGCTCCCATTGTGGTCCTTTGTTATTTAATTTGTTTATAAATGATATCCGTAATTCATTGTTCATTCCAACTGTCTACTATTTCCCGATTATGTGAAACTATTCAGGCACGTTGAATCTGAGTCTGAAGGTATTGCAGTGTGATCTTCATAGATTATTTGTTTGGGCTCGGCTTAATGCTTTTGACCTTAATGTTAAAAAAAAAACAAATATCTTCATTATGATTAGCTATATTTATCGAATTACCATCTACGGATTATACAGGTAAATGCGTTTTATATTTCCTGGTACCCTAAGTCTATCCAGTTCATATACATTGTTTGTTTTATGGATCGTATAAACGTCAAACAGCTGAGCTTTGAATAGCGCAACTTTGCCGTCATTTAAATTGAACTATTATGATATCCTAATAATGAGAAATTAATTTAATCCACAGTATACTGTAAGAATAAAAAAGGGACAAGATATATCAAATATTTGCTTGGATATTTCTTACCAAAAGTAGTCGCTGATCTCTCTCTAGCATAAATGTTTAAAAATTTAAAACAAACGCACCTCTTCGCAAACATTCGATAGCTCTTCTGGGATCTCCTTTAATTCTCCAAAAATTCCCTAGCAGGTGTAGAGTGCCAACTGATTTAGGTTTCTGTGAAACAAATGGGTAACAATCTATAGAATTTTAACAAGTGCAAAATGCCAATTCTCCAAGATCAATGTTTCAAAATCAGATCATATTAAATATGGTTAAATTAATTAGACAATTCAAAAAACAAATTATAAATATACAAACAGGATGATCCATCCACTTTTGTATTTAGTTACTTACTCAAATACAATATTTTTTATAACTGGACAGGTGTGCGTTAACTTATACATGAATATACTGTGCAATATAATATTTAGCAGCAGCCAGATATAACATCGATACTGTCAATGGCGGCTCGTGGTTTTTTTTTCAGAGGGAAGGCACAAAACAAAAATATAACTTGCTATGTACTGAAAAATTAGAAGAATGGACGTTATCGTTAAATAAATGGTAATTTTTTAAAATGTTCCCTCCCTCTGAAAAACCCATGAGCCGCACTAAAATAAATTTAAACCCTGTATGTTCATGTTCAATTTTTAGGCTTTATTATTTAGACCTTTAAAGCTAACAGCACAACTAATACTGTTGTAATTTACGTATATATTATCATTACAACACTGCTTAGCATAAACTTACAGTTTTCTTTATAAATGTTAATCCAATATCTTAATTATTTAATTGATTACTCCTAGACAACGCCAACTCATGTAGAATGGAATTAATCCTAATAATCGTGGCGTGTATATATAATAAATGATATATGGTTATGAGATTAGTATAAATTTGCCGGTAATGAAGTCAACGTCGTTTTATTTGCGTTTAATAATCGCCGGCATATTTTTATTGCAAAATTCAGTTAATTCATTAAGTTACTTTAACAATGACACTCTAGTGTTAACACACGTGATTTTTAGACATGGGGACCGGACGCCATCACGAAGTGGATTGTGGAAAACGAACAAATATTACAATGAGAGTTTTTACGAACCCTATGGGTATGGACAACTAACAAACAAAGGCAAAATGACGGAATATACCTTGGGAGTTGCCCTAAGAAATAGATACAGCAAACTTTTAGATGATATTTGGAACATGAGATTATATGAAGCATGGTCTACAGATTATGATAGAACTAAAATGTCAGTCGCCCTGGTTTTAGGCGGACTTTTCCCACCAAAAGCTTCGGTGCTATGGAATGAAGATATTTTATGGCAACCTATTCCATATCACTACTTACCGGTAGCTCAAGATAAGGAATTATCATCATGGGCTTGTCCTACCACCGTACCATTAATATATGCAGATGCTAGTAACATGAAAAAACTTAGATCTTACGATGGACTCATGAAAACTCTAACTGAAAATATAGGGGAAGAAGTAGATTATATCAGTGCACTAGATTTATATTTCGGAATGTATATACAAGAAGAACTGGGATTTCCTCTAGACGAATGGACTAAAACTGTTTACCCAGAACCATTGAAGTCCTATATTGTGGACTTCTATTACATAGAAACGAGTAGTAAGGAACTTAAAACTGTTATTACAGTCTATATTCTGAAGAAGATCTTGACAGACACCATAAACAAAATAAATGGCACTTTGGATCCTCAAGAAAGGAAAATATTTCTTTATTCTGGACATGAAGTAAATGTAGCCACTGTAATGACAGCTTTAGAAGTTTACAATTTAGTAGATCCTCCCCCTTACGGATCTTACTTGGTTTTTGAAGTACACAACATAGATGGTGTTCATGGAATGAAGATGTATTATGAAGATTATGCAGGTAAACAACCCCACCCATTGACTTTACCCGGATGTAAAGAATTTTGCCCCATAGATGATTTTGTAAGATTGACTGCTGATATTATACCCACATCAGATACCGAATGCTACGGAGTAGCAAAAAATAATCATGCTACCACGGCTAGATCAATACAAATTATAGTATTTCTAATACCTATTTGGATGCATCAGTCGTTTTTGTGAATTAACGTATGCGGCTTCTTGAACACACAAGTAAAATTAGGTTAGGAACTTGTCAAGCCAAATGGCTGACATCTAGCCCATTATTCTTCGGGCGTTGACGGGTGGAGTAACTTGATATTCCATATAAACAGTAGCAGTGTATGAGCACAAATATTATTTAATTTTTTCATAATATGGAACATAATAACACAGTCTATTGATATTCTAACCAGTGCAAGTACTTGGCTATTCGAGCAATGAGTTTCCCCCTCTTGCCGTCGCGCCTCCCTGGCCCACGAAAGTGCTGGCTCGACCGGGCAATCCTTTCGCTTGGCAGTGGTTTGGTACAAGATAACAAGTGATTAACGACCGCGCCCAAAAAAAGCCGACTTTTAGAAGAACGTCAAAGGGGTGATCAATCTGTTTAGAATATCTTTATTTTATATGAATTTATATAGACGTTATATGCTTGGAATATCTTTGCTGTTATGTGATAATAATATGTAACTAAGTAGGATTATATTTTATAAAAATAATTGTTAGGACCGTATAATTAAGAGCATTCAGAAGCAGACTGACATTTTTTCAGAAACACCCGTTTATTCATCTTAAACTACATGGGGTTTTCTAAAAAAAACATATGCTTAATGTAGTAAGTTATTTTCAAAATAATTTAGAATCAAGATCTGAGTCAATTAAAAAAGCGGCGAAGCCCTAAAAGTTACACAAAGCACATTAGACAAACTAAAATATCCAAACAGAATAATGGATTTCGAATTTAGACGGAATATGTCTACAAACATTTCCAGGAACAAAACTAGAATTACGATGGAAATTCTACATTTTTAAAAATATTTAGTTATAAAATGTGATTCTATCGAAATCAAGAATGAGTGAAAAAAAATAAAATACCTATAAAATGGTGAGAAATAAATTGGCAATGGTCCTGTTATAAGTACAAAGTAAACTAACTGTTACTAAACATTGATAATTATTGTAAAAAGCAGTAGATAGTAATATTTGATAACGATTAGATTAAATGAAATAAAATCACAAAGTGATTTTAAAAGTATAAAATCTAAATGTCTTCTTGATCAATACTTTTGCTTTCTGAAAAAGATAGTTGTTCGTCGGATTCATTCGACACAGGCATCACCATTGGTTCGATGTTTAACACGTCCAATTTATTTTCTACCTCACATATCTCAGAAATAATTTTCTCGGTGTGGTTTATGTAATTTATAGCCAGTGCTGTTGCGGTACATTTTCTACTACGTTATTCCATACATTTAAAACCTCAGCAGGTGACCCTGTGGTTTTAACAATAGCTTCGTCATACCGTCTCTTAGTCTCTGACCACACCATTGCGATGGCGTTAAAATGACAATGATAGAGTGGTAGCCTGAGCACACAATAACCATGCTCCGCAGCGTATTTATCCCAAAAACATTTAACCTCTTTGATTTATTTATCCAAATGATTTTTTTTCCGGCACTGTTTGCTTTTCCACCAAATTCCAAACAGCATCTTTTGAAAGATTATTTGAAAAAGGAATATTCTTCTTTCCAAGCCATTGTAAGAGACGTTTTTTGCCCTAGCTTTTTCTCGGAATTTATTTATTTATTTATTTACGTATATTTCTGTAGACATGTCAACATGTTTTAGAATTGTCAAAATATAAAATAAAAAATTACAAAGTTAAAGTTAAAAGTATAGTTAAAAGTACAGGAGCATAGAAACACTAAAAAACACAAAATACATATAGAGGGCTAGAAATGAATGAGCAACCCTTAAAAAACTCACTCAGTGAGTAGAACGGATTCTCAGCTAGCATGGCCTTCAGCTCGCTCCTAAAGCGAGGAAAAGAAGAAATATGCTTTATGACAATCGGCAGTTGATTGTATATTTTAATGGAGGTGATTTCAGCCCCGTCCCTCACCTGAGTCAGCCGCGCTCCAAGGACATAGAACATGTCCGCATTTCTAGTCTGATACTGATTCACATCGCCACACTTATCAAAGCTGCTATAGTTCCTGAATATATTACAGGACGACTGCAAAATATACAGGTTGACAACTGTGAGTAAGCCTTTAGATTTGAAGGTAGGGCGACAAGACTCCCCGAAGGGAAGTCGATACATAGTTCTTATTAACCGCTTTTGACAAACCAAGACTCTAGAGATGTTGCTAGAATTACCCCATGCCAGCAGTCCATAGGACAAGATGGGAAAAATGGATCCATAATAAAAGGTCTTCAGAGTGCTTGCGTCAACAACGTCACGCAATTGCAGAACAGCTAAATTTTTCGAGGACATTTTCTTACATATGTGGTCAATATGATCATACCACAAGAGGTGTTGATCGACAGAGAGAACAAGAAATTTTACACAGTCTCTCTGGATAAGAGTTGCAACTTTGTCTCGAACCAGAAGGCTTCTGTCTTGGATGACCCTCAGAGGTATAAAGACTACAATACTGGTCTTTTTACTATTTAGGCAAAGTCCATTTTTCTCACACCATGTAGAGAC
>MU187409.1:41547-52798 GCA_016904865.1 Pissodes strobi | reverse complement strand
GGGGGGGAGCAACTTTCCTAACCTATTCATTTAACATTTGTTTGTTTTGAATTAAGAATTTAAAAATTTAATACATAGAATCATTGTTAAATTGTTTAGATAAATATAAATATAAACAATAATATAATGGACCGTTGACCGCACAACTCGGGTATTAGTTTTAATGTTTTTTTAACAGAATACGAATTGACTCGTCCTTCAAAGGGTGAGTAAATTTTCCACTAAACCTACTAAAATGATATGTGTAAAATAATCTTAAATGTTGTGTGGTAGTTGAAACATAAAACCTTAAAAAGGAGACTTTATGTGAGATATGTCTTTATTTATTATAGATCCTTTTTTCCTTGAAGAAATTTCTGAAAAGTATCTTAAGCTCTATAAAAATGATGTAATATTTGGAAATCTTGAAGAAAATTGTAAATCAGTTGGATCTGGATCTCGGAGTTACTAAATGGTTTCGTCATCATCATCAGAATCGGAGTCGCTGGAATACAGTACTCTCGCCGCTAAGATCATTTTATATTATCAAAAACTTCTGCAAAAATTACAAATTATTGTTGTTTATATAGTATTTAAACGTCAGTCAAACGTCAAGCTTCCATCAATGCGTTCTTATTTTCTCAGAACCGGTGTCCACCGGTTGATGACGACGGGACCCTAGCAATGTCAACCGTAAAAGCATCGGTTCACCAATGATTGAATCCACCGGTGAATAAAAGAATACGCCATAACTATTTGTCTTTATTTATTAAAAATGTTCTACACAATAGCAGAAAAAGGAACTTTAATCATCCTAAACAATAAAAACAAAGAAATAGCAACAATAATTAAATACAATTTGCTTATTCTACTGAATCAGGTGTTCAAATAATCCCCCATTTACTGCTAAACAGTACCCTAGACGGTCATAAAATTCCATTCTTGAGTTGCTAAGTTGTTGACGGGAAATTTGTGCACAAACCGCAGAAATTATATTTTTTAATTGTTCCAAGTCTTGGTAACGGGTTTCTTTGTAAATGCGACTTGTCAGGTGTCCCCACAAGAAGAAGTCGTTCATAGAATGATCGGGCGATCTGGCTGGCCAACCAGTGGTGTGATTTGGTCCGATTACGTGCCCATTGAAGGCGTTCTGCAGGTATTCACGAACTGCTAGTGTATTGTGTGCAGGACAACCATCCGTCTTAAACCAGGTACCTTCATTTTTCGGAGCAACTTCTGCCAGTGCTGGCCCAATGTAAATTTGTAGTAATTCGAGAAAAGATTCCCCAGTCAAGTTTCCATCCAAAAAAAATGGTCCAATAATATGATGTCCAAGAATACCCGCACACAAATTAATCTTTTGGGGATATTGTGTCTTTCTTTCAACAAAGCGGTGTTGATTTGTTTTGCTTCAATACCTGAGGTTTTGAGAATTAGGTTCATTGATCAGCATAAACGTAGACTCATACGTGAGACAGATATTGCGCAAAAAACTTCGGTCATTATTGGCTCTTTGCATTACATTAAACCAAAATTCAGCTATTCGAAACTCATCTCCGTCTCGTAATTCCTGATGTTTTTGATACTTGTAGGGGTGATATTTATATTTTCTCAGTTTACGCCACACTGTGGTGTGACACTTATCCACAACTTCACCAAGAGATCTGGTGCTAAGGCCACTATTCTCCTCGACATGAAGAAGGATTTCCAAATCCGCGTTATTTTCCTGCTCTTCGGCTTCGGCAATCGGTCTGGAGCAGTTGCAATTATGAATTACAGTGCCTTCTTTCTCGAAACGTTGAACAACACTACGCACTGTTGACTTGCTGGGTATAGGTCTATCAGGATAATTCACGACAAACATATCGGCTATTGCCCGAAAACTGTTACCGGAATAGTACCATTAAATCATGGTTACTTTTTCTTCTGTTGTGTAGAGCATTTTTAACAAATAAAGACAAATAGTTACTATAAAATATGAAATCGTTTGTCAGTTATTATAATTTGACATCTGCTGGTGGTTTAATTGAGAAAATTATCAGGATCGCATTTTTGTACCACAAATTTTAGGAAACATTTTTCAAAATACCTCTTAATTCGCTAAATGAAAATTATTCATATTTTACATGGAAGTCTACCATACAAGGACCTTCAAAAAAGTCTAATACGAGTTGGCTCTAAAATGAATAGGGGAGATAATATTAGGAGGTATTAAAATTTGCATGGGATTTGCTATGGACGGTTTTCCGATGCAACACCCGGTATATCATCTAAGGGTATCATCGAGGAAGAAATATCAACAGCAGACCAAAAAACTAAGAATGATAAAAACTATACAATTGCTGATATGCAAATTCAAGTAAACAAGGAGCTATCTAAAAAAATACAGGATAGGGAAAAATAATGGAATGATAAGGAACAACAAGAAATAAACAACAACATTATAATCCAAGGAGTCCCAAGAAGAGAGAATGAAAAGGTTGAAAAAATAGTGGATAAAAAATTGCTACCAAAAAAAAACAATTATTAACACTTTTCAAAATCTTACCAATGTTATATTAAAGGCAAAAAAAGAACCTGTAAATATAAAAACAGTAAAATGTAATGAAAACAATGAATGGGTTACACCACAACTAATGGAAATGATTAAGACAAAAACCAAAACATATAAACTTTCAAGAAAATATCCATTTAATGAAGCCCTTAAAAACGAGTTAAAGAAGCAAAAAAACAAGGTAAACAATAAAATAAAATCTCTGAAAAACATATAATTTGAAAACAAATGGGAAAAAGCAGGAAACAACCCAAGAAAGCAATGGAACGTTATTAACCCATTTATAAAACCTAATAACAAGAGGGATAAAATAGAAGAATTAAATAATATTGATGGTTAAATTATAAATAATACAAAGGATATATCTGATAATCTTAATAAATATTTTTCAAACGTGGAGGGAAATATCATTCAAGAGATAAAAATGAAACAAAGAATATAAATACTTTGGACTTAACATTTGATGAAATTGCTTGCAATGCAAACTTATTTTTAAACCATACTAATGAAAAAGAAATAAATGAAGTAATAAATAACCTTAAACGAAACAGTGCTTCTGGGCATGATACTATCACTGTATTTGACATTTTAAATTTAAAAACTCATTAACAAAAATTCTTGTTAAATTAATCAATAATATTTTTAGCAGTGGTGAATTTCCAGAAGACCTAAAAATTGCTAAGGTTTGTCCAGTTTTTAAAGTAGGATCCAAATTTTCAATGTCAAACTATAGACCTATTTCACTGATAAACATTTCCTCTGAAATTGTTGAAACTATCATTAAAAAAAGTTTGACACATTTTATTCAAAAACATATTGGTCCAGATCCCTACCAATATGGGTTCTTAAAGAATAGCAGTACCCTCAGTCCCACTGTGGATCTTATCGACACATTATCCAAAAATCTTGATCAAGACCAAATAGTCATAGCTATATTTGATATTTGTAGATCTAAAAAAGGCATTCGCCGTAGTAAATCACGAAATTTTACTATCTAAATTGGAGAGAATGGGTATAACGGGAAATTCACCGAGGTTATTAAAAACTTATCTATATAACAGAACACAATATGTTACAGTGAATGATATAAATAGCTTATCTTTAAAAACCTGCTGTGGAGTGCCCCAGGGTTCGGTCCTCGGACCACTCTTGTATTCTAAATATGTGCTTAGTTTACGGTTAACTCAGTTAAATGCTCAGTATTACACATTTGCAGACGATACAGTATTGGTCTACAGGGGAAAAGGCTAAGCAATTTCAAATATTAATAAATCAAGACCTAAAAACTTATTATAATTGGCTACTGAAAAATAATCTCAAGCTAAAC
Source organism: Pissodes strobi (assembly GCA_016904865.1). Lineage (NCBI taxonomy): Eukaryota > Metazoa > Arthropoda > Insecta > Coleoptera > Curculionidae > Pissodes > Pissodes strobi. The sequence continues at coordinate 48,938 of MU187409.1, read as the reverse complement.
ACAAATAAAACTAAACTTATGGTCTTCAAACAAAAAAATTGGTGACATGGGTATTCAAATAAATGGTAAAAACCTTGAAAAAGTTTACTCTATAAAATATTTGGATCTTATCTCGGACGACAAATTGAATTGGGGCCAACACATCGGACATATAAAGAATAAATTAATCCCAATGGTTGGTGCAGATGTAATTCCTATCTGACCATTAATGCTAAGCATAAAGTCTATAATGTATATTTTTTATCTGTACTAAGGTATCTCATACCTGTCTGGGGTACTTGTGGTGTCACCTACTTCGATACAATGGACACTCTGCAATATAAGATTTTGAAAAAACTCTTTAACCTAGACTACAGAACGCATACAGAAACCTTATATAAATCTCTTAAAATAAAGCCATTTAGTCAAATCTTAATTCTTGAACAGGTAAAGTTTATTCGCAAAATTATAAGAAAAAAACAAAAATCAAACACAACCATAACACTTACAGTGGAAATTCATTCAATTAATACGAGGTTTAAATAACTTTTATTTGCTGTCCATTAGAACCAATATTGCACTACATAATCCTATTCGAGAAGCATTGAAACACTATAACATTTTGCCAGAAAATATAAAAAATGAAGCGTCTATAAAACAGTTTGTAAAAAAAATTAAATCAGACTATAACCCTAGTGATAAAATAATAATAAAAATAACAAAATATGTGTATATGTGTGTGTGGGTGTATGTATGTTGATGCCTACTTATATACATCTAAATTGTACCAGATTGCTACTGTATTGGATATTATATCTAGTTGGATTGAAATGTAAAATTGACAAGGTTGATTAATGTTAACTTAGTAGAAATTATTAATGTTTTTGATGTACTTAAGATGCTTTTCTCAATACCAATGTTTTCAAGCATTGATTAGAGGAAACCTTTGGTCAGGAAATAGTAACCCCATCATAAATGAAAATGTAAATATATCTAATTGTATATGACGTGGCTCTGATCGTTCTACCGATATCAATCAACCAGTGAAAATCAAATGTATATTAAGGATTTGAAGAAAGTAAACTAAAAACTCTTTGAACTCAGGGAAGACATGAATTCCCGCGAAAACCTTCCTGTCTTTCCTGCTGCCAAAGACCATGGAAATTCCGAATCCACAGAAAATGGAGCTGCAAATCAATCAAACTGTGATTGGAATGATATTGTTCGTACATTGGGTTGTCAAAGAAAGATAATGTTCTTGAGCGATGAAAGATTACGTAACCTGCATTATCTCTTAAATAAAAAATTGGGCAGCGAGTTTAGGATTGAATCCATAATGAAGTCAGGTGGAACTTATGATAGTGTTCTAGAAAATGTTGAAATGTTAACTAAACAGTATACTCTTGATGACTTTGTAATTGTAGCGGCTGGTACAAATGATTTTTTGCAGCACAGATTTCCAAAAGTTAGAAGCATCTGGGACAAGTTAAAATTTTGCGCAAATACCAATTTAATTTTTATATCAACTTGGTGCATAATAATAGAATTAACAAATCTATCAATAGGTTTAATGAAGGTTTGAGTAGTTTTGTTAATAAAGTGGACAGAGTCTCAGAAGGAATTATCTCGTTTCTTAAGAGCCACATCGGTGGGAACATTCGGGTTAACATCAATAATATTGCAAGGAACATTCTCCTTGTTGTTAAGAGTGCAAAGAGTAATATGTTATTTAAACCGCTCACTTTTATTAAAACAGTAGATGATTCCTGTGAGATTAACAACTGCAATAAAGTATCTCATAGAGCAGAGAGTGATGTAGAAGAAATCAGTGCATTTTCTACTTTGAGTGACGACACTGATGAGGTTTCAAATAGTATTGATTTGGTCAGCAAAGAGTGTAGTCAAATTTCATGTAATTCTTTTTTATAAATTCACCCCGTCATGCAGCTTCTCCTTCAAATTGTTATTCTAGTAAAATTCCAAACAAATTGTCTATCTGTTTGCTAAATATCCAATCACTAAGAAACAAATGTGATGATCTTTTTTATTTTTAGAAAGCATTTACTTTCCGGACATAGTTCTAGTCACAGAGCACTGGCTAAAGCCGAATGAGTGTTTTTCGGTTTTTGAATATAATTGTTTTTCCTTATTCTGTCGGGAGAACTCATTGCATGGCGGCACATTAATTTTAGTTAAGGAATCGTCAGTTTATAATGAATGTTTTGTATCTATTGACAAATTTGACCATCTGTTGGAGGAAGGTACATTTGAATTTTCTATATGCTTCTGGAAACACTTGAATTTGCATATTTTATGTGTGTATCGTTCACCTTCCTCACAGGTTGGGGAATTTATGCAAAGACTAGAAACTCTTCTTTCCTGTATTTTGCCTCGGGCAAAGCTTTTACTGGCAGGAGATCTCAATATTAATTTTAATGATAAGCATGCAGTAAATATTATCTTGCTTGCAAGTTCCCTAACTACTTATGGTCTTATGATGCACGTTGACAAGCCTACGCATATAAGTAAAACTTCGGCCACTATTATTGACTATGTGTGCTCAAACTTTGATGAAGTGTCATGCTCAGTTGTGAATTCGGGTCTGTCTGATCATGAAGCATCAGTTTGTTCCTTGGTTGTCCCTGGAATCAGGGAAACCAGGAGACGGTATCACGGCAGAATTTTTAATAATGCCAATTTTGAAAGATTTCACCAGTTATGTCGCACTGTAAATTGGATGGGCATTCAGAGATCCCCAGAGCCATTTGCCGCCTTTCATTCGATTTTAGTGAACATCTTCAATCGGGTATTTCCGCTGCGGCTAATTAGACCGAAATCAAAAAAACTTAAACCCTGGATTACTGGGAGTTTGAGGATATCTGCAGTCAATTTGCGTAGTCTCAATTATATTAAAAAGTTCTCTGATAATCCAATCTTTATATCTCACTGTAATAGGTATCGTAGTATATATCGAAATAATGTTAAGATAGCAAAACATCAATATTTCAATAGTAGAATTATTGAGTCCTCAAATAGGCAAAAGAAAAGTTGGTCTGTTATTAATGACTTGCGTAATAAAGCAAGTAAATCTAGTCATACTGTTGACATTGACCCCGGCATTTTGAATCAATTCTTTTGTAATATTGCGGGTAATATAACACAAGCTCTTTCATCTGATGTCGATCCCCTCTCATATTTGGAACATCTGTCACCTTATAGTTCGTTCTTCTTCTTCCCTACAATTGCATTAGAAGTTAAGGAGGCTCTAGCGGATATAAAGAATAAAAAGTCTTGTGGAGAAGACGGCATTTCTGCGAAAGTATTATACTATTTGACCGACTGTGCTCTTGATGCCTTGGCTGCGGCCATAAATTGCTCGTGGACTCGGGGAGTTTTTCCCTCATGTTTGAAATCAGCTCTTGTTATCCCTTTGCACAAGGGCGGCGCCGTCAACGATCCGTCAAACTATCGACCTATTTCGTTGTTGTGTACATTATCAAAAATATTTGAGAAAATTGTGAAGAGGAGAGTGTGGACTTACCTGAGGGCAAATAACCTGATCACAAATAGCCAATTCGGTTTCCAACAAGCGAAAGGTACGCATGATGCTATTTTTAGTTTCCTGGAAAGGGTGTATAGTTGTATGAACGGGGGGAGGCTGTGACAGCGGTGTTCTGTGATCTTACCAAAGCTTTTGATTGCGTGGATCATGGAATACTGCTGTCAAAGCTGGAACATTACGGTTTCAGGGGCGCGTCTCTGGCATGGTTTGGTTTGTATCTTGAGGGCCGCAGCCAGTCAGTGGTTGTTTCTGGTGGCGGTTCATCGTCCATGGAAGTTCAGTGTGGGGTTCCACAGGGATCTGTTTTGGGACCTATACTTTTCCTGCTGTATATGAACGACATTGTATATGTTAAGATTGCAGGCGGGTTTACTCTTTTCGCTGATGATACCTCTGTTGTATGGCATAATAAAAACTTAGACCAGCTCAGGGCACATATTGCCAAGGATTTATTAGTGATTAAGAACTGGTGCAGTGCTAATCGGCTATCATTCAATATAAGTAAAACCAACGTAATAGGTTTTAAATGCAACATGCAGGGGTTACAACTGGATACTGATCCTCTTCAAGATCTGCCAAGCACGAAATTCCTGGGGTTGTTTGTTGATGGTGAACTTCGCTTTATAGATCATATTCTGGAATTGAGTAAAAAGCTCTCTTCTGGTTGCTTCGCAGTTAAGATTGCTAGTAGGGAGCTCGGCCCGGTTGTAGCACGGACGGTCTATTTTGCTGTTTTTGAATCTCACCTTAGATACGGTATTCCATTTTGGGGTGCGCAGCAGTATGTTAATATTTTATTCATTCTGCAGAAAAAGGCAGTTCGCTCGAATATTTTATCTCTTACTTCTCTGTTTATCCTGGAATCCACCTCACTTATTTATAAACACCAGAATACGATCAGGGGACCGCCTGGCAAGCGGATAACGCGGCAGGCACATGACTTACCCTTACCGGTTCCAACAACATCACTGGTAAAAAAATCATAAATTTATGAAAGCCGGAAAATGTTTAATCATCTTCCAATACAGATCAGATGTTCCGATATCCTACAGCATTTTAGAAGATCGCTGAAAAGATTATTGCTTGGCAAGGTGTATTATACGTTAGGTGAATTTTATAGTGACACTTTGTAACGGGTCACTCAATTTTAATTGTTTTTTTTTTATGTTGTGTTGTATTATATTATATTATAGGTTATTTCAGTATTTTTTAATGTTTAGTGCTAAGTATGGACTGTAGGTTTTTTGAACATACTAGTTTTTTGAATTTGGGACAAGTTTGTTAGTATGTACCTATTATTAAATTGTATATTGAAAATAGATTAATTAGCTTAGTCAACAGAATCATGTTATTCTTGTACAATAAAGCATTTTTTAATTGAATTGAAAAAAAAATGAAATCCTTAAACCCAACTCAAGAAGTGCAGCTCACAGGAACGTAGATTCTTGGGGGGATACCTGTCTAAAGTACTCAAGTTAAATCTACCATAGACCTGTCTCAAAATTCTAAGTAGATTTTTAAAGTTGAATAGTTACTGTGCCTCAAAGTACTGCGTGAAATCAAGGTAAACTAAGAACACTTAAATAATTACCTACTGGGATAACCAAACCTAACCATAAATTAAAACACAACATTGTTCTTAAAGAAGTTACCTATAAACAATTCAATTCATGCCTCAACCGAAAGCACATCGTGTTTTAGTAATATATAGTGTAAATTCATTAAGTTTTTGACCAATAGACATTGTTTTACCGAAGTGCCTTCTTTATTGTCTTTTCTCACTTGATGTAGATCGATCCTTAATCAGAGCTACATAACCTGCACGCTATCCAAGCCGTTGCAGCAGATTACAGGTCGTGACAATACTTCAAAAATATCACAAAAATAAAACATATCTTGTTGCTAACGAACAAGGTTTAATCAACGAAACAAACTAATAATAAACTGAGCAAAAATCAAAACAGGTACAAATACGCATTGTTGCCAAATACAGCACTTATTAAGTATTAAAGAGACTGGAGATCAAAATGTCTTAAATTTGTCTTCTGAATATGCCACTTTGGACCCTGAAAAATAAAGTAACTATTAATAAAAACCCAATAACGTTAGCAATATAAATTAGGTAAGTATTATCTAATATCTTTATTAGAAAAAAATAGCAATAATACATACTTCAAGATTTTGAAATGTTATAAGAGGTGTTATTGGCCAATATACACTTATTTGTTTCGGAATATAATTTCGAATTATATAAACCTTAAATAATGCTTCAAAATTATATTCAAATTCAAAAATACCTCATTGGAAAAAATATATTGACAAAGTATGGTAGATTTACGAATTAGACAAACACCGGTTTTTCGCTTTCAGCTTGAAGCTTATGTAAAAGATGCGCAAATATGACCTCGAAATCGCGGGAAATTTATCATTAAACATACGGATGACTAGTTGGCAATTTCTTCCAGCTTCTCCAAAAATCAAAACCCACTTTTATCATCTAAGTGTATTAATTTAATAATAGGAATAAATATAAGATGAAAATAGAAAATATTACAATTACACGGATAAAACTAATATAACTATAAAATTAAGTTGATTCAGTCAATAATTCTACATTGAGCCCATTTGTTTATACAAGATTGTACTATTGTATAATGTTATGTTACAGTATTATTCCTCTGGCCTAGACTTAAAGGCAATTAATAACAAATACATTACTATATGTCCAGGTAGACGGCAAAATACTCAAAATTGTTTACTTACCCCTAAAGTTAATCTTAAATTACGTCTTTGGCTGCAGTTATGTTATGTATTCATCTTTTTGCACTTTTTTCCGCTCCAAGAGAGACCTTTCATGCTTTTATTAAAGTGTTTTTGGGACCTATTATAACCACTGTCGGAATTTCTGTCTAAATTGTTCAAAAACAATAAAACAACAACGACCTAAAAATAACGAATCGTATCACAACCTGTAGTAACATGGGCACGCTTAGTTGCGAATGATGTGTCAACAATTATGACCAAGAGAACTGCTTAGAAATGGCAGTTGGTCAGCTGAGAATATACTTACCAAACTTCCTATAATAAAATACGTGTAGGTCTGCCACGGAGATAGCGGCATCTCTTCCAACTCTTTGAGTAACTTTATGGCAGGTTCATATCCAGGATGTAGATCTAAGGTATGTCTAAAATGTACTTGTGCTTCTTGATAATGACCATAAGCTTTAAATATTTCACCTAAAATATGAGCAATGGGAACGAATTAGACGAGATAGCTACAGAATTTCAGGTAACATATTTCGTCTAGTCATTTTAAACACACTGAGACAGGAATCGAAAGTCTGGTTAACATGTGCCATTAACTATACTAAACGCGACCTTGAATTTCCTTCATTTGTTATAAAAACATACCGACTGGGCCTAGGTGAAGAGGCAAATGTTTCATTTGGTTTTTGTGAACCCCGTGGGGGGTTGCTAGTCCTCCATCGGGCGCCTCCCCAGGTGGCGGATAGGGGAATGTCTCTCAGATATGAGTGGTATCGGGGAAATAAAATACCCGAGGCGGACCAAAACTAGAACGTAGCAACTGATCCAGAATGGGCGGCTACACACAGCGTCTGACCCCATGTTAGGGGCGGCTGAACTAAACTCGCCAACCCGCTCGGCAAGCGTGGCGTTTTAAACTGCCATTTTCCTTCAGTAAAACCATGTAGATGTCGAAACTCAAAAACATGTTACCCCAGGTGGGTAGAATTCTAAACTCAAAATCCCACTCCAATACGGACAGCCTCACGGATTCTGGGGGAGGCAAAGGATCGACCAAATGTAATAAATATAAGCAAGCTAACAC